>JARHVA010000457.1:4932500-5120000 GCA_037957365.1 Torreya grandis
AATGAGAAATAGGTATAATCCCATGTGCCTTTAACTCATTCTCCACCCAATCAAAACATTAGATTTCTTAACAATTATATCCCTAACTAAAAAACCTATAATCAGTTCTTGATACTAGTCAATACTACTACTACAAAAGGTACTAATTCTGATTCCACGAAAATCGAATTTGAATATATTCATAGGATGGTGAAAAAATTAAGAAATGAGTTTTTGAACATGTAGAAACACATGGGTAATACTAAATGATATAATACCATCTATAGCTTTAGATTCCAAAGGTATAATAGGATTTTCAATAGGTCTAAGAACAATCCAAATAAATAGCCACCTAACAAGGTACTAAAAATAAATATCATGAAAGCAACTCTTCCTAACTAGGATTGAGTTCATAGCTATAAATGATATTTATGGATTATATAACACCTCAATCTTGTACACTTGGAAAAATTAGACCTTGGTTTTTTCCCATTAGTTATGAACCTTTCTTTCTTATTCAAGTCTCACATGTGCTTTATCTTGTGCCCCTTGGCCTATATATCTTAGTCTGACCAACATTATGTTGATGACCCAAGACTTTTGTCTTACCTAAAATGCTTAAAATGTGATTATCTTTCATCTCTAAAATTTCTAAAACTATACCTACTTTTCTTCTCCCTATACACTTACATTTATGATAAACACTAGCATCAATGATAGTGTCCTAAGTTGACATAAGTATCTAGTTTTAGAAATCCATCTAATTTGAAAATGAAACATATCCTAATGGTCAACCTAAGTGCTTTAATTCAATTTATACTCCAAATGGATTGATATAAATATAATATCAACCCTCATTCATTGCTAACTTAACAAAATACCAAAGAGACCAAGGTAACTTATTAAAATCACTCTATAAGGAATTCAACTAAATAAAGCTTCCATATTTACATACCAATCATAGGTACAAAAAATCTATAGGTCTAAATTACTAAAGGAGTAGCCCAAGAGCCTAATTTTCCAAGTTACAAGATAGGTCACTATTGTACTTTATATGCACATATTGCATGATTCACACACAATCAAACATGTAGGGGGATAATTGCATTAGTTTGAGGCCCTTTTAAGTATTGGATATGGAAGAAACACCAACTGATAGTTGGGTGTTTCGGGTCAGCTCAACATCATGTGCCCACTAACCCATTGTTTCCTAAGGTCACAATGAATATGAAGAACTAGGGTTTTATAAATTCATGAGGAGTGACAATACATGATTGAGATATGAATGCACTAGAGTGAAGGTGAAGATAAACTAAAGGTGGTCACATCCCTTTTTAGCAAGTATTCTATATAGTACACTTGTATCAAACCTACACTTGTATCAAACCCAAATAATAAAATTGATACAATTGTCTTAGGTTTACATTAGTTTTCAAATATCTAAAATAATTGGATATTTCATAATCATCTTCTAGCTTGATTTCTACCTATTCTAAATTTATCACTATGTTTACATCAAAACTAAGTATATTACTTATTTGTCATTTCCAAACATATCTTAGTTGTAATTTGTATATTTTGCCTATACCCAGCATAATAAATTTAGTGCACACTTATATCTGAGTTTAGCATTTAATTGGCCTATTTTATATCTAATTATCACCCTTATAAATTTTCATTTCTATATTATTAACCCTATTATACTACCAAAGGTAGGATAGCCTCTTTATCCAAATTAAAGTTAAACATTTGGTGAACCCAATTTGTTTGAATGTAAATATTTTTGATTCTTAGAGTTTTATATTGTTGTACTTTTTCATTTCCTAATACTATTTTGGATGAAACCTAGGCATATGCCTAGATTAGGAGGTGTGCTTATTGAAACATTGAGCTTCCCTCCCACCATCTAAGATTTTTCAAACCAATGAGGGATATCACACTTTGGATCATGATGATACCCATGTTGAAAATGAAAAAAATACTAATAAGGTTATCATAGAAGAATATTTTGATAATGAAAACTATGAAACAAATGAAAATGAGAAAATAGACCATGATCAAGTGTACACAATTTTATTGTTTCATGAGTGTATTCAATAAAAAACTAAAGACCTTGATGAGATCCTAAAAACTATAATCAAAGTAAAAAGTTTAAAAGGTATAGTTGAAACATCCCTCCCCTTGAAAACATTATAACATAATACATTTAGTGGGGGCATGATTTATGTATTTAAACCTTTGTTTCCAAAAACTACTAGTACTACATATATCATGGAATTACCAATGATTTCAACAGAGATATCAGTTTTAATACCTATTACTACTCAAACCATATTTAAATTCCCTTTTGTGACTACTCAACTTTCTAACATAAATCCCACTAGCTATATAGTTCAATAACACCTTCAAGTTATAAAGACCTTAGAGGATAAGGTTACATTGAAAAAAATGCTTCAAAATCCCCTCATGATGTAGATTCAAAAGATGTGTTTCACAACCCTATTGTACTTGAGATATATTTTTACCCTTTTAAAATTGTTTTTATTGTACCTAATTTTACATTTTATTATGGAAAAGGTGATCCTAAATAACATCTTCAATCCTTTTATGTGGCCTTACCTTGACTACACCTCTAATGATAAAATTTTGACTAAATTATTTATAGGAAGACTCAAGGAATATGATATGAGGTGGTTCTATTATTTACCTATTTTATTAATTAATTCAATTTAATTAATTTAGTTAAGCTTGCTTAGGGTGTGCACATGCCTAAGTGCATAATGAGCCACACTAGCTCCTTAGTGGGGGATAGTGGCCTCACCACTCAGTCCTTAGTGAGAGGCAATGGTCTCACCAATCACCTAGTAGGAGGGAAACCTACTTGTCCTCCACTCACCTCTTACTCATAATATTTATTGACACTCTTAGAGTGAATTTACATGGAAGGGAGGTGAGTAGATATATAATACTATCATTTATATTATAGATAGTTTTGTTCTTTGAGTAAACAATGCCTTCATGTTTTCCTCTATGGTAATGTGCTCTTGGAGAGACCCTGGGTGAGTGCATTAAGCACTGTGACATGGTATCAAAGCTCCTCCAAGTAATCATTACTCATCTCCTTAGCCCAAAATTGAGCCATATTCATCCTAGGTGTTTTTCATTTGTTAAAAGATTGTTGAGATTTTTTTGGCTTAGTTTTTGTTTTAGCATTAATTTTATTTTAACAAAATGTATTTACTCTTTACCACAAATAAATGTACATATTTTTTCTTAGTATGGTCTAATTTTTGAGTTGATGTTGATCTCTTTTGGATTATGGATCCTATTTTATATTAGTGTTCTTTTCTTTATCTCCCATTACTAGAAACATAACTTTCTATCTTGTGCCCCTCTAATCATTGATGGTTTGAGATTTGATGCATTGTCAATTGCATCAATTTGTTATAGATAAAGAGTATCCAACATTGATCTAGTTTGGAATTATATATTTTATTTGAATAGTTTCACTAGATCTTACATCTAATTGTATTTTATATTGGCTTATAAGTGTTATTGTATATATGAAGGTTTTGGTTCATTTAGAAAGTGAATGAGTGTGCCTTCATGCAATATCTAGTCAAACAAGTTCTTAAGATTTCATGCCATGGCTATAAAGAGTGTTAGATGCCTCCTTTAATTTCCATCCTATGGAATTGGATTTCAAATTTGGAGGATCTAGTTATTTTTGGCTATATATACTATTGTAAGATTTTTAGATGTTATGGTGTAGTCCATAACATATAATCCTTTGGTTCTATTAGGTATAGTCAATGTCATTGTCCTTATCTATGGTATTTTATTTATTTTTCATTGAGGATTACTCTTTATTGAGGTCTATTGTGTCTATTTGGCCACTTTGTTGAGATATCCTCACTGAATGAATGAGCACACCTACATGAAAGAAACTCCTCAGCCTTATCAAACTCTTCATACTTAAATGTGTTACTACTTCTTAGACATTGTAGAGGTGGAAAACACCTGGGATTGGCCTTAGTATAAGCTATCATATGCATTCAAACCACTTTTATGTGGATTATTAAAATAAAATAAGGTCTATCATACAACCTCTTTGGATTTACACATAGATAACTTAAAGTGACTTGACTATCACTATTTTTTCATGTAGTGTAGTTACCCTTCATAACTCTATCTATCTTATGATAGACCCTATTGGAAAGTGAATCAAATGATGATGTTCATCCCCATGTAATTCGACCAATCTAGTTGAAACCCATGAATACAAATATGATGTTCACCTCATCCATGCTCATGGTAAGGAGTGTAAATTTTTCCATCCACTTACCATGTATCAAAAATAATATATCTTATTACAAATCATTAAGCCTTTTACAGAGATTTTACCACTCTTACTAGTTTTATTATTACCATTGCTGGTATTATTACTATATCTAATGTTGATATTGATATTGTAGATGCATATTATCTACTTATTATTGATTGAGTGGTTTGATGGATCGATTACTTCCACCACCATCTTAAACCCTGACTCAACCACATTCCTAGGTTCTACCATGGATTCCTTGGTGTTGTATTTTTATACTTGGATGGATTCTACGTCCTTTAATCCACACTCCTAGTTTCCACTTGGACCCATAGTATACTATTAATCTATTCCCTAGACATCTTGCCCTCCTCCTAGTTTAATTCATTCACCACTAAGTTGATGGTCATATGCTAGTGTGAAAGCTCAAAACCTCCCCTATATGGTTTTTTGGGTTTGTAAATAGTGATTTCTAAAACTACCATTAAAAATTCATGGTTTTACATTTTTTCCAAGGTAGTAAGCTATTTTTGACATAGAATTTTACTTTATATTATTTAATATCAAGAGTTGATATTAATATAAATAATTTGTTAAAAATATTTTGACTTTTGGTAGGATTGATTAATAAGTGAGATATGAATATTAAAAAGTGAGGGCACAAAATCATTCTCATGATTATTTAGTCAAATGTCATGGAGATTTTAATGAGGCTTTATTTTAAAATAATAGTTGAGGGAGATTTAATGGTGGGGAGTTTATTGGTGGAAGGGATTTTATTTATGAGGTGGAGTTCATTAATGGGAGACATCATTTTAGACACTTTATTAGTGGGTCAACCTTTTATAAGTGCGAGACATTTTTATTTGCATGGTGGGGCTATTTTTTTTTAAGTGACAAAAATCACTTAGTGAGGGCATTTGTAATTACATGGGAATTTTTTTAAGTGGGGTAATTTATTTATAGGGAGAAAAAATTGTAAGTGAGTCAAAATTGTAAAAAAGACAAGCATTATTGTAAACTGTAAAAGTATTGGTTTTTTCATTTGGATTTTATCTTGACTGACAAAGATAGAGGGTGAGGTCTGGTTTGATAGGAGGTCAAACCCCCTCACAAGAAAAAAAATTGATTTTATTGCTTTCACCTTCATTTTTGAAGGTTTTTTCTCATTATACCATTTTGGCCCACATATAATTCTCATAAATGCATTTTTGGTGTTAACCAATGTCCATTCTAAGAGGCATTTTTAATGCCGAGTGTTTTTTAACACACCAAACCCCTACACCCAATCCCCTTGTCACTTGTATACCAGTGGATGCATTTTTAGTCGATACCAACATCCCACATTGTTTATGTATATTTATTTTTCCACTTGTGTTTTAGTCACATATTTCTCCTCCATACTTTTAATGCTCCTTGTAATTTGAGATCCTTTTTTCGTAGATGATTTTTTGATCACACACATAATCTTAAAATATTTTGTATCTAAATTTATTTGTTGATAATCTCCTTTATATTTAGTGGATATTTTTCTCCTTCTGAAGAGTATCTAGTCTAGTGTAGACTAGTTTTAACATTTTCAGGTTTTTGAATAGTAGGATGGGCCCACATTGTTACTACAGACATATTTTTGGTAGAGTCTAACATCCTACAACTTGTATTTTTTTAGTTGCTGATTATTTTAGGTGTAAGTTTTGCATACATAATGGTTTCTATCACCATTTTCCAAAATCTTAATGAAACCAATAACATGTTCTATTTTGAGCTTCCCACTTATTCTGGTACTATTAGAGATTGTTCCTCATAATATCTTAAGCAACACATTTTTATTATTGTTTCCATTATTAAAATTAATTGTTCTATGCATATTATTATTGCACACTTTGTACATCCAACTCCACTTATATATATATATATATATATATATATATATATATATATATATATATATATATATATATATATATACATATATATGCCTACTTCTATTAGGATACATAATGTTTTTGGCTCTAGCATGCTTCAACATATGGGCCTTGATAAGTTTTTATCAGGACTAACTACTCCTATTCAACTTATTAAGTGGATTTTGTAGCATGGCATTGGATATTCAACATGTGTTTCATCTTGATTGGGACATTTTAATGATAACACTCCCATTTGTTTTTAATCCATTCTTCATGAGGATATTGAGCAACACAAATTTATATTTCACCTTCACTCAGTCATGAGATTCTTGATGATGTGTCATGACTGATGACCCTAACACACTTTTGGATGTTGCCTCATAGTATTCTATTGTTGACTTTACACCCATTCATGTAGGCATATTCATCCACCATATATGTTTATCTTGGATGGATTTATTGTGGTGGTGGTGGTTTTATTGTTTTGCAAGGATTTTACCAGTGTGGTTCCTTAACTAAAATACTTCTTCATCCACACACAACTCCCTTATTTTTGGAGAAAATCTCATGACACCTAATGGCATATTTTATAGATTGACAACATTATGGTGTTTCTTGCATCATATGGTGTTTTTTATGTATGGGATATTTTCTTACTCACACGGATTTATAAAGTGTCATGGGGGGTTTGTTTATTTATCCATGTCTACATTTATGTTTATGTGTGTTTTATTCTAAGCATCTCTCACTCCTTTAGTTTCTTGACTTTCCCATCACCACTAGGGTTACTTCTTGAGATATTTTGTCTGTATCTTCTACACTCTTTCTTTGATAATTTTGCAATCTCCTTTAGCTTGATGTAGAGATATTTTGTTGTATCTAGTGTCAGATTATCTATGTTTAAGTAGCAAATTCAACCCACTTATATAGAATTTTTTACATCATCTACCTATCATCAGTATGGGGGGTATGGTAAAGATATTACATCATTTATTGTCATGTTCCTTGATAACCCTTCATGTATCACATATTTTGGTAGTAAATAAAATTTAGTTTGGTGAACCTTTTTCACTTTAGACACCTTTGATAGTCTTTTTTTATATGATCTATTCTAGCGACTACAATGTTAGTTATTTATTTGTGTTAGAGAAGTGGATCTAAACCACTCATGCAGATTTGAGTTCTATTGTGACATTCAAGTCCACTAATTGCATTTTTATTTTATGGCCTTTGTTCCATATAATGTACATTACTTAGCATTGTGATTGAGTATTGAGTCATTTGATTTCCTAGGATGCCTTGTAGCATATGTTTTTTGGTCTCTCAATTTTAGCTGTTATTACTGGTTTTTTGAGAGAGCCTTGTAGTGTATCCCAAATTTTTCCAATTTCCTCCATTTTATTCTATAGATGAATTTTTGGTAGAGTCTAAAGTCTTGTATACTATCTTTGTCAAGTCCCCTTTCTTAGTGCCTTGCCTTATTCATGGAGATACTTACACCTTCACTCAGGCTTGAGATACATGAAATTTTAATTATCAACACTGATCAACTTAACACATACAAATGCTACCATTCATTTTATTATTATGGACTTTATCTCCACTCTTATTTAGGAATATTCATCCGCTATTCTTATTCCTTTAGGGTGGATCTATGATCTATTCTTAGAAACATTGGAAGCACTTTTGGTAAGGACTCTACTAACATAGTTCCTATATTATTTATCTTCATTACCTGCATGTACTGCTTTCTATGACACATTGTTATTTTGATCTCCTTGTTTAATGGTTGTGTGTTTTTGTGCACTTAACACCTTTTTTAGTGTTTTTGGATTCCTCCTTATACATGGGTATCTTATTCAAGTAAGTTGTTTGCCATAAACCATATGAGGATTTTTTATGTCTAAGTGGAATTCTTGGTGTCTTCTTTGTAGTTACACTAGTGTGACATCCCCAATAGTACTTGTGCTCATTTCTCACCATATTTTGGTCCACTTATTTTTATTACCATCTTTTACTAATTTAACATTAAGAGAGGGTGTTTCAGGCTCATCATTCTACCCAATAATTTGGAGTGAAATGTTTATTTGTAGTGATCCTCATATTCAACACCACTCTTACTTCAACTTAGTAGTTATAGTAACTTAACATCCATGTACTTCAATAAAATGGTTTGGCATCCATATTGAAATTTGACTTCACACTACATCCTATTTTTTACATGGGTACCTTATTAGGCCTAGTATTTGAGTGCTATGTACCTGGGGATATGATATATTGATGTATATGGGTTGATGGAGATGCCGACATGTGGCACACATCCCCTTAGTTAGTTATATGGGTACAATATATTAGGATAATAGAGTAAATTGTGGAAGTAGTACATTGGGTAATGGTCAGCCTACATTAGGATTAGGAGGTTACCCATCCATGGGTTAGATAGATGTATATATATAGGAGATGATTATCATGGTAAGGATATCAAGTAAGCATTGAGTCTTCTATTGTAAGAGGATATTAAAGGTTGTCCCCTCGAAGAGACATTGTGGAGTTATTCCTTCCTAAAGGAGTATTATATGGTGTTTCCCTACCTTAAGGGTATTTATGCATATATTGAATATCAAGATCATTACTAGTGGTATCAGAGCTTCGATTTGGGCAATTTGTGGAGCGAAACCCTAGTTTTTTTTTTTTTTTTTGAATCATTAATAACTTTTAATTGGTTATGAATTTTTCCACAAAGTTTTTATTGGATATGGATAATATTTCAAATAACTTACAGTAAAAAAATAGAGATTTTTTAATTCATTTTGAGGGATTTATTTATATTTTAGTGTTTATAATAATTTCGCTATATCTTCCGAAATATAAGGAATTTTTATTCAAAATTTTTACTAGAGATGTAAGCAGATATAAGAGAAGCATAGTCAAATTTTCAGAATTTTTTGAGTTGTTTTAAGTGATTTGTTGTGATTTTATGGATCAGTTTTGACATTTTAAGGTTTCATGAACCTTAATTTTTTTTGTGGATCATGGAGTTGCAAACATTTTCAAGGGAAGATGATACTGATTCTAGAGAATGGTGGCTCCTTTTGGAGAATCATTTTATAAAAATGTTTGGGAAAAGATGATTACTTCCTTTTTTGTCTGGGTCTGCACTACATTGGTTTGATCAATTGAGCTATACAAAAAGGTTTTCTTCATGGAATGAAATGAAATAGATCTTTTTAGATCGTTTGGATATAAAACAAGAAGTATAAAAAGAATAAGTAGTAGAAGAAGCATAAAAAGAAGAATAAATAGAAGAATCAGTAGAAGAACAAGAAGACTAAGAAGAAGAAGAAGAAGAAGAAGAAGAAGAAGACGAAGAAGAAGAAGAATTGGATGATAAAGGTTCAAATTATTTGGCTCCAAAGAAATCTGAGTCAATTTTTCAATTTCATGGATCCATTCAAAAGAAAAGGGTTATTGTGTCCATAAACCCTACTAGTAAGTATAACTTCATCAACATGAATGTGTCCAAGCATCTACATGTTCAAGCAAAGAATATCAAAGAGGTTTAACTAAATGGTAAGAATATTTCAATGTTTGAAGATCTGAAGCTCGTTATGGAAAAACATGTTTTGCATTCAAATTTTTATGCTTTAGATATGAATGATGTGGATATAGTTGTTGGATATCCATGGTTAGAGACTTTGGGAACAATGAATATTAATATTCAAAAAAAGTTCATGAAGTTTTGGTATAGGAAAAAGAAGATCACTTTACAAGATATCATAGTGAAAAAGGTACCAATAACAATCCAAGTAGATCATGAGGATAAGATGGAAATAGGTGATGAAGATCATGATGAAGATTTAGATGATATAGATAAAGACACACTACAAATGAGCACTTCATCTACTCAAGAGACAAAGAAGGAAAATGTGGAAGAGTTAGAAGCTAAGGTGGATAAGGTCAAAGTATTGGAAAAGGTTGAGGTATATAGACACCCATATCATCATGAGAGGAAACAACCATGGAACCAGGTGAGGAAGTGTCATAATAATAATCATTTTGTCTATATAGGAAATAAAATTTCCAATCATTATGGATATGCATGGAATCCAAAAAAAATACTATGGCACATGGAATGAATGGGGGAATCACTATGAATATGCATGGAATAATACCTACTATGGTCATGGTTGGAATCAAAGTATCACAATATAATATGGTACATGGAATAAAAAGAGGAATAATTATGCTTGGACACCAAAGCAATATAATTATGATCATAAACACAAACAGAGGAGCACAATGGATTCTAGACACAAGCTTAGAGAGATATCACCTGCCAAGATCACATATGGATGGTTAGATGATTGAGATTGGAGACAAGTGTGCAATGATTTAAAGCACACTCATTAATTGGTTTCTTCTTATGTTTCAGGGAAGATGATATTGATTCTAGAGAATGGTGACTCCTTTTAGAGAATCATTTTAGAAAAATGTTTGGGCAAAGACGATTACTTCTTTTTTTGTCTGGGCCTGCACTACATTGGTTTGATCAATTGAGGTGTACAAAAAGGTTTTCTTCATGGAATGAAATGAAATAGATCTTTTTAGATCATTGGGATATAAAACAAGAAGTAGAAAAAGAAGAAGCAGTAGAAGAAGAAGAAGAAATAGAAGAATCAACAAAAGAACAAGAAGACTAAGAAGAAGAAGAAGAAGAAGAAGAATTGGATGATAAAGGTTCAAATTATTTGGCTCCAAAGAAATCTGAGTCAATTTTTCAATTTCATGGATCCATTCAAAAGAAAAGGGTTATTGTGTCCATAAACCCTACTAGTAAGTATAACTTCATCAACATGAATGTGTCCAAGCATCTACATGTTCAAGCAAAGAATATCAAAGAGGTTCAACTAAATGGTAAGAATATTTCAATGTTTGAAGATCTGAAGCTTCTTATGGAAAAATATGTTTTTCATTCAGATTTTTATGCTTTAGATATGGATGATGTGGATATAGTTCTTGGATATCCATGGTTAGAGACTTTGGGAATAATGAATATTAATATTTAAAAAAAGTTCATGAAGTTTTGGTATAGGAAAAAGAAGATCACTTTACAAGATATCATAGTGAAAAAGGAACCAATAACAATCCAAGTAGATCATGAGGATAAGATGGAAATAGGTGATGAAGATCATGATGAAGATTTAGATGATATAGATAAAGACACATTAAAAATGAGCACTTCATCTACTCAAGAGACAAAGAAGGAAAATGTGGAAGAGGTAAAAGCTAAGGTGGATAAGGTCAAAGTATTGGAAAAGGTTGAGGTATATAGACACCCACATCATCATGAGAGGAAACAATCATCGAAGCAGGTGAGGAAGTGTCATAATAACAATCATTTTGTCTATTTAAGAAATAAAATTTCCAATCATTATGGATATGTATGGAATCCAAAACAAAATACTATGGCACATGGAATGAATGGGGGAATCACTATGAATATGCATGGAATAATACCTACTATGGTCATGGTTGGAATCAAAGTATCACAATAGAATATGGTACATGGAATAAAAAGAGGAATAATTATGCTTAGACACCAAAGCAGTATAATTATGATCATAAACACAAATAGATGAGCACAATGGATTTCAGACACAAGCTTGGAGAGATATCACCTGCCAAGATCACATATGGATGGTTAGATGATCGAGATTGGAGACAAGTGTGCAATGATTTGAAGCACACTCATTAATTGGTTTCTTCTTATATTTCAGGGATGAAACATGTCAAAGAGGGAAGTAATGCTATGTACCTAGGGATATGATATATTGATGTATATGGGTTGATGGAGATGTCGACATGTGACACACATCCCTTTAGTTAGTTATATGGGTACAATATATTAGGATAATAGAGTAACTTATGGAAGTAATACATTGTATAATGGTCGGCCCACATTGGGATTAGGAGGTTACCCATCCATGGGTTAGATAGATGTATATATATAGGAGATGATTATCATGGTAAGGATATCAAGTAAGCATTGAGTCTTCTATTGTAAGAGGATATTGGAGGTTTTCCCCTTGAAGAGACATTGTGGAGTTATTCTTTCCTAAAGGAGTATTATATGGTGTTTCCCTACCTTAAGGTTATTTATGCATATATTGAATCATTACATTGAGACCAATTTATTTTTTCTATTCAATCCCTAATATTTTCTTAAGGTAGGGTATTAGAGTAATTAGTGTAGTTGAATTAATTTAGTTAAGATTGATTAAGGTGTGCACATGCCTAAGTGATTAGTGGGCCACACTAGCTCCTTAGTGGGGGATAGTGTCCTCATCACTCAGTCCTTAATGGGAGACAATGGTCTCACCACTCACTTAGTGGGAGGGCCATCTTCTTGTCCTCTACTCACCTCTTACTCCTCTTATTTATTGACAATCTTGGTGTGCATTTTTATGATAGGGAGGTGAAGGTGTATGTAATGCTATCATTTATATTATAAATATTTTTGTTCTTTGAGTAAGCAATGCCTTCATGTTTTCCTCTGTGGTAATGTGCTCTTGGAGAGGCCCTGAGTGAGTGCATTGAGCACTGATACATTACCTCTCCAATATATAAAATCATTTAAACCTCTTATAGATCAATTTTATAATGTTTTTTCATTAATATTTATGAAAATGTTTCATTTTCTCAAATTGTAAAAATCAAACAAGGAACCAATGAACCTATCAATGAATATGTTTTGAAATATAACACAATGCAAGCTAGAATGACCAATATTATGGAAGATAAGGAGTTGTAATAAATATTCAAGAAAAGTTTTATTTATCATTTACATGAGTCCATTTTTTAAATAAGTTTATATATTTCAATGAATTGTTCCATGTTGTATGAGACCATGAAATGAAGCTTATTTAATTAAATAAGATCAATTATGTATAAAACACATGAGCTACATGTACATGTATTACCAAATTTACATTAAAACCATGTTATAAATCAAAACCTCAAAACTAAAAAATAAATAACCACCATAGTTAACATAGCTTCACAAAAACTTAATTAACTTGTCTTATCCAATTCACTAAGGATATAATTTACACATTTAACTAAGTCCATAACTTCATTACTCCTATGGTTACTAGAGTGTCATCTTATATCTCTCCCTCATCCTATCAAGGTTAATATGAGTCAACCTCTACCTAAAGGATATGATGTGAATGCTTATTATGATTATTATCAGGGACCAAGGCATTTTACAAGTAGATGCTTTAACTTAAAGCACAAGATCCAAGATCTTATTGATGATCAAAAGATTACATTTGAATATCCTTGAAAAGAATCAGGCTCACAACTTGGTGATCACTATAAACATAAAATATTTAATAATATTTTTCTAGACCATTCTAATAAGGAAATAGAAGTACAAATGCCATATAATGCACATCCTCCTCCACCACATTATGGACACCCTCTAGATGGGATAATTGGTACTTGCGCATGATATATACCTCCTATGGTTCTAAGACCTTATATAAATTTCAATGATAGTGAGATTAAATATAATGAATTTGATCTTCATTCTTTATTAATTTGAAAATTCCTTGATCAACGTCTTATACAAAATTATATGATTGATAATTATGCAACATAAATTTTTCACCATAACATTACGTACACACTTGGGTTATACTCATAATGATTTACATACTTTTACTAGATTAGTTAGAGAATTTGATGGGACCTCCTATAAGGTTCTTTGTGATATTTACCTATCTTTACAAGTCAATATCAAACATGTGGTTACTCCATTTTTACTTATACCTTCCATGAGAATATTTGATATGTTACTAAGAAGACCTCGGATCCATACACTTTGAGTAGTACCTTATACAATGAATGGGTGTGCTAAATACATTCATGCCAATCAATTATCTATAGTTCATATAAATCCATATGAACATCTTCTTGAACAAGAGAAAATTATACCCAGATAGTTAATTATAAATCCTATAAAGGCTTATTCATTTAAAAAGGGTAAGAAACAGGAAATACCCTTTACTATGTGGTAAGTAATTAAGATACCAGTAGATGAGAGACATATAGTTATTTCCACAAAATCCTCATCTTATATTACACACCATATTCAAATATATAGAATACCTAAACATGTTTCTAATATTTTTATTAAAAAAAACCACAAAGCATTCAATGATGGATTCCATGAAACCCTAATCCTATTACTCAAATTATAACTTCACAACCACATAGTCCTATTTTACATATACATAGCATCACCAGTACTATTGTGAAAGATATTAAACCTATACATGCTCCTTAACAATGCCATAATATTATTACACTAGGTTCATAATGGGGATATATCTATGACCATCCATTAGACCTTATTATAAGATGCTATTTTATTTTCAAACATTTCAAAAATACCTAAAAAATAAAAACATTCAAAAATCCAAAAACATTTTCAGCACCTACATGTTCTATTGGCTTCTTGACATCTATGTGTTAATTCCATGTTGATGGATGGCATACTTAATTTCTCCTACATACACCTATGTGTCATAATTTTACTTGAGTGTGATATAAAAATACACATATACATGATATATTTCTATTTCACATGTTGGGCCTTCCCTCTACTCATGTCATGTAGACTTTGGGAGTATCCACTTCCTTGATCTTGATACACACAAGCTATATGGTTTGATCATCATATTTCATTATTATGTTTGAGCTTACATATGTACTTACACATCCCTTTATTAATGATTATATGTTACATAGCGTAATTGATATGATATGCACTTGACATTTTTTAACAACATATTGGTCCATGGGTTACCATGACATGTTTATGCTGGTTACTTGTATTTTACTTTATGTCCTTCCTCGAGTGTCTTACCTTGTTATTTTAAGCATTTGAAAATATTCCTTTCCCTACATCCCTCATGCCTACATATGATTTTTTTGACATTTGAATATGTAATTTTTTATTGTGTATATATTTAAATATTTCATTCTTAATTTTATGGACATTTTATTAAGTCATGTCCCTTTGAATGTGAGACATTTAAACATGCCTCTTGTTTATAGTCTCCTTAGACCATTGCCTTTTGATTTGATTTTGAGTGCTCTTGTGTGTGTGCTTGATTTATTGTTGAGCTTATATTATTACTATCTAGACATTTACATGATACTTATCATGCATCTTAGGCCTTAATTTGATCATATTGGTTATATGCACTTCAATTTTATATTTACCTAGACATGTTCCTTTTATATGATAAATGGTTACATTCAAATATTATATAGTTGTCTTATCATTTTGAGGTGAGGTAATTAATATTTACTATCTTTCCCTCACCTAAAAGGGGATAATATTAGTGGGGGCATGTCATAGAGGCATGTTCTCCATACTTGGCATAGTTTTCAAATTTAGTGGGGGCATGCTTTGGAAGCATGTTCTCCACATCTATTCAATATATGGTACTTATATCAATTTCTAGATTTAGTAGAGGCATGTCATATGGGCATGTATTCCACACATTCATATTTATAAGATTTAATGGGGGCATGCTTTGGAAGCATGTCATCCACACTTATTTGGTATTCAACATCTTTGGATTATAGTGGGGTCATGTTCTGGAAGCATGTTCTCCACATTGGTACTTATATTAGATTTTTAGATTTCTCAATATACAGTGGGGACATGCTTTGGAAGCATGTCCTCTACACTTACACAATTTTCCAAATTGGACAAAACACATATTTATATGATTTAAATTCATAGTTATGGTAGAATTATGTACATTTGTGTAGACACCTAAAACTAGCCATCGATAACCTCCAACCAAGATTTTGACCAATTTCAACCAAAATGCACAATTTGGCTTAAAAACACTAAAACACATTAAATAAGTTTAAATTAATAAATTAAAGTGCTAATTTTGGCTAGGGTATCACTAAATAGGATAATGCAATTTATGGGCTAGCTAACTTTGATCAAATCATTCTGAGTCAAAATGCCAATTTTGCACCTAGGTGCTTTGGATTGATCTTTTCTATAAAATCTCATACATAAGATGTGTGCCTTTGTTATTTAATATTGTTAAAATCTTAAATTGGATTACATATCCAATACATCTAACATTGAATTCCAATTCTAATCTAGTCAAATTTTGGACCAATAACAAGGCATTCTGATTAATTTAAGTAATTTGTGTACAAAGTGCTTATTTCACTTGATTTCTTAATATAATTGTTTTTTCTTTGAAAGAAGAGAGAAATAATAGATAAGGGGTGTGTACCTAGTATAAAGTACACATGCTGATATCTAGATGAGGTGGGAACTCTTCTTTGGTAAGGGAAGAATGACCTATAAATCACATGAACTTAGAAAAAAATATGTGAATAGAGAGGTAAGGGGCTTCCTAGTGAGAAACTAGTCCCAAGAAAGGAATATGTTTCCTTAAATGGATGTCATCCCTTATTCAACATTCAAGTTTATTGATAAAAAGGAAATTACAAATAGTAGATATGAAATGATGCTGATGAATAATATAAAAAGGAGACTAATTTATAGTAGGATTGATGTTATCAAAACAATGGTTCCAAAATGCACACGCCTCATCAATATCCTCCTAGATTATGGCTAACTATTCTTTTATGTCCTTTAGATGGGGTGTGAGAACCACAATACAAAGGGCTAGCTCAAAGACAATGTCACTTTGATTGGTAAATAGAGGTTGGGGGATAATAAGAATGTCAAAGACACTATCTATCTCATGTGAAAGTCCTAGTAGGGTTATCTACATGTAATAAACAAGTTAAGGTTAGGTCCAAAAAAATTATAAAAGTGTTTAGGTACAGGTCAGGGGATGGCTAGAAGTCTGAGAAGGTGAAAAGGAGGGTCAAAATAATAATCTATAATTTTGGGTGATAGTGACCATCGGTAGTTAGGGTGATCGATGGTAGTTGTCCTGATCGGTGATGGTTGGGTGACCAGTGGTATTTTCTATAACTAGTGATGGTTATGGAAATTGTTGGTGGTCACCTATCAAAAAATTGATGGGGAGTAAAAATGAGATACCAATAGGTAAATGAGGGGACAAAGATGTTGTATTAGTAGTGTGGGTAATGGAAAAGAGGCAAGAAGAGTATTCAATACAGAGCACACTTACAATAACCAAAGAATGATAAAAAATAAATAAATAAATAAAGTGAGGTACCTTTTCTTTAAAGAATTAGATGGTTGAAAGCCTGGATAAATGCAGGCAGTGTAATGGTACCTTGATAAGAGAATCACATGGGTAGAGATTTGAGTTGATGAATGTTTGCATAGAAAACAAGAGAGTTTAGATGAACAAATTAAGGTCCCATATCTCTGCCATAAACCTTGTCTTTGAGGGAAAGTTACTAAGTTGGTCCTAGATAAGTGTAATGGACTGATGAAAATAAATCCATGAGTTTGTGCATGGGAAAGTTACTAATTTGGTTAGTGAAAACTTGTTCATGGCTAAAAGTTTCTAAATTATGGGATTTGGTAATGGACCATCGACACTCAGGCTAACCATCGAAGGTTAGGTTGATCAGTGGCAATCGACCCTTTAGGGTAAAAAGAGGTGAAGTGGCATGTCAAAGTTATTTTAAAAGGGGGGTCATTTTTAAGGTTTGAATGGGAATTAACTAGGTTAATAGTCATGTTAGTGTCAAAATCCAAGTCATGGTGATACAACCTTAAAAATTGTTTAAAGGATGTTTTTAAGTGTCTACATTTTGCCCCTTTTTATTGTATGGCTTTAGATCAATAAATCATAGAATAAAAATGGAGTGTTGATAGTCAAGGTTTAGTTTCCTTGAGTATGGGAGGTAGGTATTCCCCCTCAAACCAGGAGTTGATGAGGTAAAACTAAAATTGGGTCATGGTTTGATAAAAGGTAAGAAGGTATAGGTATTAAAATGCAACTACATGAATAAGGTGTAATGAGATACAAAGGTCAAAAAATCACATAAAGACATAAAATGGCTAGTGTTGATAATAATAAGTTTGGGTTATAAAAAAAGTGACAAGGTAACCAGTCCCCAACATTGGTCATAGCTGATCAAGCTATGCATATTAATTATCCTAGAAAGGGTCAGTGTTTACTCAAGTTCTAGGGTAGGAAGTGCTCCTAAGAAAAACACAAATGGTCAGTTTGTACACAAATTGGTATGAAAAAGGTTCAACAAGGCTAAATTGGTGGAAGAAGTCAATAATGATCAAAGTAAGGTCAGTGCAAGTTGTATGAATAAGTGTGATCTAAAAGAGAGGCCAACATTATGATGGACATGAATAAATGGGTGGATTGGTTGGGTTGGGTTATGGCAAAGCTGACTCTAGATACCTAATGCAAAAGGACATTGCCTACATAATCCTAGGGACAATGCATTCAACATGGAACTTAGGCCAAATGTAGTTCTTGGTGGTGAGGGTCAGGTCAAGGTGGAAAATTGGAGCTCATGTTAGAGGGATGAAGAGGTAGTAGGTAAAGTAGAAAAAAATGAGGTGGAAAAATAAGAATAATCCACCCAAACCATCAATGGTTAGGGTTAATTGGTGATGGTTAAGGTCAACTAATGATGGTTGGATAACTATCAATGGTTAGGGTTAACCAACAATAGTTAGATAACTTGTGATGGTTAGATAACCATCGACAGTTGAGTGTAAACCCTGAACTGACAGTCAAAAAGGTAAGCAGTAATAGTTTATCCTCATTTTCATGTGAGATTTTGGAATTTTATCCTATTTGAGTGTAGTAAATAGAGATCATTGGTGAGGGCATGGAATCTAGGTGAGGTGTTAAAAGGATATTGGGTCATTGAGAGCATGTTCACAAGTGAGATGGACCCTGAAGATGCACCAGTGGTAGGGCACAACTTGAGGAGGCACCATCAATCATGAAATGAGGTGGGTATTATTTTTAAAAATTGATAGATACTAATTAGAGTTTTAATTAAGACTTAAGTTTACATAGTGTGGATATTTGGGTGAAAATGAAACTTAGATTTTAGGTTATTTTTGATCATTTTTTGTTATGAGGGGAAATAGGAGGGGTGGGTAAGAAACTAACTAAAATTGATGGGGGGAAATAAGAGAAAATGTAGAGAAGAAGGGGGTTTTAATGTTTTTGGGTGTTTTTAGGGAGGTTGGAGGGTCGAGGCCCATAACCAACAATCACTTGTAGGTGACCATCGAGGGTTGATCTAACCAACATTGATCAACCCTATATAGTTTTTAGAACCATTAATAGTCAATAAAAGGTCTTGTGTAAGGTTTAATTTTTAGAGGTTAGGGTTTAGTTTTTGAGAATTTGGGTTTTTAGGGTCAGGTTTAGAAAATTTAGGTTTTGAGGGTTACGTTTTGAGAATTTAGGTTTTTAGGGTTAGGTTTGGAGAATTTAGGTTTTTGGGGTTAAGTTTTGAGAATTTAGGTATTTAGGGTTAGGTTTGAGCTTTAGGGTTTAGATTTAGGATTAGGGTGTAGGTGTGTTTTATATGTGAAAAATTATGGTTTAAAATGGTGTGTGGGTGGGTGGAAGAGGATAGTCAGTATTAGGGTGGAAAATAAAGGGTAGGTAGGTGATTCAAATAGTGTTTATTAAAGACAAAGGTAGGGAAAGTATATCAATTATTTTAATAGTCATGTTTAGAGGGATATATTTTTACTTAATTCATGACATGGTTTATTTTTGGCATGAGAGTAAATTCACTTGCAAGATCATATTCTTGAGATATTCCTAATAGTTTGAGATGTGATGATAGTTCAGGATTGGCATCATATGGAGGTGGTGGGTTTCAGGGGGGATGCACCACTACAGGCATATTCTAAGTGATGTTGTTATGATAGTTACCCTCATCAAGAGATGGGACCTAATGGCTAATACCTTCTAGTTTCTGATAGGAGAGATGATGATGCTATTGGATGATGTTCATCAGATTACATGGTTATCAATCTGAGGAGATCCCATTTATTAAATAGAGGGGGATAAGATGGATGAGTGTTTGGAGATGATATATGGGGATGATGTCATTGTGGTAGAGTTTCATGTTGGAGGCTTCAAAATTAGACTGTTATACCAGAGAGACCTAGGGGATAGATACTTTTTGACTATGTTGTAGTTAGTAGTTACCTATTATGCATTACTAGATTTGGTCAGAAGGAGATACCTTGGTGTGTTATTGGGGGTGTTAGTTGAGTTATATCTAGGTAGAGTTATGTTTGGTTGGGCACATGTTTTATTAGTGTAGATATATGGGGAGTTGTGGGGTTTTCAAGTACATAGATGGTATGGCATCAGTGTGGGTTTTATGCTACATTATTGGGAATACAAGTGTTGAGACCATTGGGTTTACCAATTCAGGGGTATTTATTGATGGATTATAGGGTTAATTTTTAATGATGGAGGAGAGAAAGGGACATAATAGGAGCAAGTGATGGTACATATGACCTAGACTAGTTCAAAGATGCACTAGGGGGTTTGGTGGATGGTGATATGCTATGGAGGTCATATAGGGAGTTGCTTGCATGGGAGGGCTACCAATGTCATACATTATCTATATAGAGCTAAAGGTGGATCTATGAGATATGGGAGTGAGAGACTAAGTGTATCCCATTGGAGAGGGTATGGAGATAGTTTGGATTGGTACATGAGATCCCTCCTAATTTTGTATGGTATAAGAGGGAAGATTTAGAGTATCCACTTTTAAAGCCACAACCACAGGATGAGGTTTTGGATTTTGAGGAGCTACCATTGAGGGGAGGTGATGACATCAAGGTGACACCTAAATACCCTACATGGCTCTAGGTTATATATAAAATGTTGTATTTTGGTTTGGAAGATGGTGATAGGGCCCTGATGGATGTAAATTAGAGATAATGGCTAGTATAGGGTGACCCATAGGTGGCAGTAGCACTAGTGGTAGTGCAAGCCTAGATAACTACATTATAGGGGTAGTTTTAACTCTTTAATATTAATTAAAAGGAGTCAAAGTGGAGATAGGCTAGGCCTTACATAGATCATATCTTTATAGGGGTAGATATTCATCTTATAGGGTCAGGTGATAGTAATCAAATATTATTAGCTAATTTTGTTAGGATAAATAGATCTTATAGATGAGTAGAGTATCAGCTGAATTTGTTAGGTGGGATTAGTTTGGGGACCCCAAGGTAGTGGGTCAGCTAGCAAGGCCTCCACCTAGTATAGGTATATGTACAAGTGTAGGTATAAATATAGGTACTAGTAGGGCTAATGGTAATGGTCTACCACGGCCATGATATGTATATGGTCCATTTTTTTGGATACCAACCTATGCACCAAAGATGTGATATGTATATTGAGTGAGATTTTATGATGTATGTACATTACACATATATATATATATATATATATATATATATGATATAATTTTATTGTGACATGTTGTGTTGATGATGTCTAATGTTTTATTTGATGGTTATGCTTTCATGATGATGTATGTGGTTATGTGTTAATGTTAATTATGCTATGATGCTTAATGGTAATGGTTGGTTAATTGATATAGGTATGTAAGAAAGTATGTTTTAATAATGTTATTCATAATGAGTAATTTAATTTTTTGAGGTGAGGTTGGTTAAGTATATTACCTAGGTATGATAAGTTATCTAATTTTGAATGTTAATGCTTTGTTTTGTGGAATGATTTTGGTTTTGATAGATAGGGTAGGTATAGGTAATAAAAAATAGGGAAATTATAGAGTCATTATAAAGGATTTCATTATGCCCCACAAAGAATATAACAATTTAATGAATGTGAACTCTTCATGCACATCAAATTAGCATTTCCATAGTACTAAGGTGTGTCATATAAACACCATGTGCCAAGTGAGCTCAACATATTTTAATCTATAGAGGTGATATGAGAAAAAGAGGGTAGTGATAAATAGGTAAAGGAAGAAGTTTTAGATAGGGAACCGTGTGTGGGCTCACTTGCCCCTTTACTTAGGTGATGTCTATAACTGAAATAGACTAGTCCATGTCATGAAAGGGTATAATGATCAATGTGAGAAGTCTACCAATATTAAAAGAGAATTGATTGAAGTTCATTTGGGATAATATTGAATTTTGATAGGGTCATGTATTAGTTTTTGAAAGAGGCATAGCTGATCAAGGTAGGAAGATTCATTGAGTAACAAAATAAATCTGATTATAGTCATTATTTATCATGTTATTTTAGCCATCATTCGAGGGAATGGTCTAAGTCATAGTTTTGATAGTTATCCTTTAAGTGAGTAGTCTATAATTTTATCATTTATGTGACAATAGTCCTTCAAGGGAATGATCTATTTATTTTCCTTATGGTAATGGACCCAAATAATATGTATCACAAAAATCCTTAACTTTTCTTTGAGACATGGACGCATCTATTTGAAGCTTAGAGTGAAACCATTTATAAGGGAAAGGTTATGCCCCAATACAATGGTTATGTGATAATAGGAAGGGGTATTAAAGAATGTACAACCATGGGATTCCATCTAATAAAGATGAAAAGTATCCATGAGATCCATGCCATGGGTAGAGCCATAGTACCCATGTTTAAGATTGGATGAAAATGCTTGACAGATAATCACATGGATATGGTGTAACCACATGCCCTTAAGAGGAATAGGGGAGTGAGAAGTTGTTAAAATAAAATGATGAACCTAAGTTATATATTAGGATGTGTTAGATAGGCCTCATCAATAGAAAGGGCACAAATGTGAAGCATTGAGAGTCTTAGGTTCTAGTTCACCTTTGAGAAAGGACACATGATAAGCTAGTTGAAAACAAATGATAAGCTAGTTGAAGGCAAACTTACCCCTTTTGGTTTTCTCCATATTAGTGACATGTTGGTTTTCTTTAAGAATGAGGTCTCCAATGTTGAATTCTCATATTTTAAAATCTTTGTTGTAGGCTCACTTGATACGATCTTGATAGATATAGAGGTGATTAAGAGCAACAAGGCAATGCTCATCAAGGAGTTCTAAGTATGCTAAGCATTCTTGATGATAGTCACTTTCAAAAAGAATCTCATTTAAGGATATATAGATAGATGGAACTTGGACTTCAAAATGTAGAACTACCTTGGCTCTAAAGACCGAAGAAAAAGGTGTAGCACCCATAATAGTTTGGATAGTAGTGCGATAATCCCATAGAGCAAATGGGATATGTAGGTGTCAATCCTTTCCTAAAGCACTAACCACCTTGATGAGAATTTTAATAAGGGTTTTGTTAGAAGATTCATCCTATTCATTGGCTTATGGATGATAATCTTAAGTCAATGACAAAAGCCTTACAAACTTCTTGGACCTTTTTATTCTTAAAGTATTTTCCATTATTAGTGATGATTTTATGAGGGACATCAAAGCAATAAATTATGTGATGGGTAATGAATTCAATGATTTTTTTATCTATGATTGAGATCAATGAAATGGATTCCACCCATTTGATGAAATACTATGTGGTGATGATGATTTATTGGTGACATTGAGAGGAATGAGGATTGATCTCACCAATAAGATGAACACCCCATTGTTAGAAGGGCCAATAATCTACTAATACTTAGAGACCATGAGGAGGTACATGATGGAGGTTAGCATGTTTTTGACATTTAATGCATATTTTGGCATAGTCACAACAATCTTGATTAAGTGTAGGCTAATAGTATCCCAAGTGAAGAATATGCTTTGCAATCGCCAAACCATTGAAGTGTCTTCCACATATGCCATCATATACTTCTTTAATGATGTGAGAGGCTTGATTTTTATGAAGGCATAAAATAAGGAGGCCATCAAATCCTCATTTATAAATAATGCCTCCTAGTATTAAGTAGTGGTAGGTGATTTAAATGAAATCTCTATGAGCATTTCTTGAAAGATCAAGTGGAAGGACACCAACATTAAGGTAGTAAAATATTTGGTAATACCAAATGTCTAAATGTGATGTTTCCACTTTAAAAATGGTAGGAAGATCAAGACTGAGGTAAGATGCAGTGATAAAGTGGTGTATGGTGATAAATAGTTTAGAGTCAGCAGGTTGGGATGGAATTTGGGATGTAAAGGAACCCATTATGTCTACAAATTTGTTTGTAGAGTGAGGGACTAATAGAATGGTATAATGGTTAAATGATGCTAATATTTTGTCATCAAGTTATTTATATTTTAGAATAACATCATTTTTGCATTGATAGGCTTCTATGACTTAGTTGATAATAAGTTGAGAATCTCCAAAGATACATTTAGTTTTGATTCCTAAGGCTAGGGCAGTTTAGAGACCTATGATCAAGACCTCATATTCAGCTATATTATTGGTGCATTCAAAATTGAGTTTTAAATAAAGAGGGATAGGTTATCCATTAATGGGAATGAGGAATATGCTAATGCCCCCACCATTTTGACATTTATAACTATTAAAATACATAGTCATTTGATAGGTAGGTTATTCTAAAGAAAGAGTATCTATAGACTTATCCAAAAAAAAAGATGAGTTTGATTATCAGGGAGAGGGGCTTTATCTAGATGGTCTACAATGACCTATCCTTTAATGATCTTTTAAAAAATAGACTCAAGATCAAACTCAGCTAAAATCATGAGCCACTTAGCCATACATTGGTTATTATATGGCTTATAGTGCATATACCTAAGGGGGTTAGTGTTGGTAAGGATATAACTTTTGTGGTTAAAATGATAGTGACAAAGTTTAGAGGTGAAGAAAACTAAGGAAAGGCATAGTTTTTTTGGATGGGTGTATTAGGTTTTAGAGTCAATGAGGGTGTGAATGATGTAATAAATAGCATACTCCTTATGTTGGTCATTAGGATGAGGGAGCATGGCTCCCAAGGAATGATCAATGCTAGATAGGTATAAATAAAAAGGTTGATCTTCCTTTAGGGGAATAAGGATAGGTGGAGAAAGAAGATACTCCTTAATTTCATCAAAGGCTTATTTACACTCCTTGGTCCATTTAAAGGAGGTATCTTTTTTAGGAGGTGGTGAAAGGGTTGACAATGATCGGATAGCTAGGAGATAAAACAATGGATTAACTAAAGTTTGTCTTATAGGCTACGAAGTTGTTTTAAGTTAGTAGGAGGAGGCATTTCAAGAATGGCTCTAAATTTTATAGGGTCTATTTATATTCCATGAAGAGAAATAATGAAGCCCATGATTTTTCCTGATAAGACCCTAAAGATGCATTTCTTTGGATTGAGCCTAACATGATAATGGATAAGTCTTTTAAAGATGATGGTTAAAATGGTGAGGTGATCCTAGTAATGTTTGGATTTTTTGAGCAAATCATCAACATAGTCTTCAACTATGGTATGAATGAGGTCATGAAAAATTTAGGTCATGGCTCACTAATATGTGGCTCCTACATTCTTTAAGACAAAAGGCATGAAACAATAGCAAAAAGTTCCCCATGGGGTGATAAAAGATGTCTTATGTTAATCTTGGAGGGCAATAAAGATTTGGTTATATCCTGAAAATCCATCTGTGAGGGATAACATTTCATGGATAGTGGTAAGATCAATAATTTGGTTGATGTTAGGTAAGGGAAAGTCATCTTTTGGGCATGCAAGGTTAAGATCCTAGAAATCCATAAAAAGGAAGAGTCCCTTAGTGGGTTTGGTGATAGGAACAATGTTAGAGACCCATTGTGGATAGTTAATGTGTTGAATTAAATTAGTAGATAGAAGGCACTAAAGTTATTCTTTGATAAGAAGAGCTACATAGGGATGGATTTAATGAAGTTTTTTCTAGACTAGCTTAACCTCAGGATGGGTGATGATGTTATGAAGGGAAATGGATGGGTCAATACTAGGTATATCCTGATAAGACAAAGCAAATGTTATGCTATGGTCATGAAGGAAGGCTGTATAGTTTCTTTGTTCCTCAAGATTTAAGGATTGGCCAATCTTGACAAAATGAGGGTTTTCCTGAGTACCCAAATTAATGTCTATGGTTGATTCATTTAGCATTGTTTAGTTTTCAAGAGGGAGGGCCTTTTGAATAGAAGAATATTTAGCACCTAGATAGGTAAGAATAGATTTATCATTTTGACATTGGATGGTGTTAATGGTGGGAGAATCATGCATGATTATTTTAGGGTGGATGAGAGGGATGGTTTTAGTTTGATGCCCCTGTTGATAAGTTAGGGGGCCTAAACTAATAGTGTTGATAAAAAAAGTGAGGTGGGATGATGTCACTATCTTCAAATGGAGTTGGTGAGGGTAGAGGTTCTTCAAATTAGAAATGTGAGGTTGATAAGGGTAGAAGTTCCTCAAATGGGATATTTGAGGTTGGTGGTTCCCCAAATGGGAGAGGTGGAATTGGTGAGGCTAGTGGTTCTCCAAATGGGAGAGGTAGAATTGGTGAGGTTGGTATGGGATCTTCTAGGAGAAAATACCCTAGGCCAGATAACTCATAAGGTTTCTAAGTTTTGATAGCAAGAAGTTCATGGGATCCTTATTCATAGAGGCCAAACCCAAACCCTTTCCAAGTGCATTAATGAAGGTACATTTGGGCAAAGGTTGGGTTGCTAAGATAGGAAAATTTGGAAGTGAATGGATGCATATAAGTCATGGTGGTGGGAGTAAGAAGTGGTTTATCAAGTCCCCCATAGATAAAATATATTCTATTATTGGAAAGACCAAAGGGGATAAGGGTACCAATATTAGGATCATAAGATGGATCATTTTGAAGGTTCCCAAATTCATGTGTAGAGGGAAAAACATCCAAAGCTAAAAGTCAATATTCCCCAAGTGTAATTCATTATAACATGGATTGTAAGGGGTACTCAATCATGATTTATGTTGAAAGAATAGTTGAACTAGTGGATGCTTCACTATTATTGAAAGTATAAGTGTTGGTGTGTTGGTTTGACATAGTGGTTTGGTTGGTGGTTGGCTATGAAGAGGGAGAAGGTTGAACAATAACATCATTAGGTTGATATGTCATATTACAAGAAGCAAAGGGACTTGGATTAGCTTTGATTATAATGACTTGTCGCTCATGCTCAAACTTGACACATCGATGAAGGGTAGAAAGGATGCATGCCAGGGTATGGATCCAAGGGCAACCAAGTAACACATTATATTAAAATTTTCCCTTTACGATGTAAAATAGTTCAATAATGGTTTGATGCCCTGAATGGATGTGGAGAATAACTATCCTCAGAGTAGTGGCTAAGGTATCATTGAATGATCAAAGAACCATCGAGCTTTCTAACTTGATGTTTCTAGGTACTTAAACTTGATCATAAGCATGGGAGGAGATGATATTGATACTTGCTCCCCCATCAATCATGACCCTTTTGACATTTGTATGATTGATGGATACTATGATAAAAAGAGGAGGGTCAAGATTTTCACTATGATATGGTGGGATTTCAAATTCTTAAAAGGTAACACTAGTAATGTATTTGACAACTCGAATCAAAGATTCAAGAGGTTGGGGATCATCTGGTTGAACTTCTATGGAACACATTACTTTGATTAAATCTTGATTATGTTGAGGTGAGGTGTTGATTAAGTCCTAAAGACTCATTTTTATGGATGTTGAGTGAAGTTATTTTATCACCAGGTATTGGAAAAATGAAGGTGCATTAGAGGAGGAAGGGATTCCCAAAATGGAGACCTTAGGCTTGGATGGTTGTGAAGGTTAAGGTGTAATATGTTGGGTTTGGTTAGTTGGTTGAGGAGGTGAAGGGTAAAACCATGGAATGGTGACCTTGGCTTTAAGCTTTTCATTTTGTTGGATCCCTTTACTCTTTTCTTTGTGTTGGAAACTAAATTGAGTTACCATATGAATAGTATGGACAAGGGAAGTGGTTACTTGGTTTGGTTCCTATATTACACTCCTATGTGGGATTAGAGAAGGAGATTATTGGTAGGAGGATTGGATAGGTGGTAAGAGAGGCAAAGGTCTTAAATAATATTGATCTAATAGATCATCCTCCTCTAAAAGACCATGAATGATAGTTTGGAGAGCTTTACAGTTATTCATATCATACCCAGGGGTCATATGGTAAAGACAAATTATATTGTCATTGAATTAGGTTGGAATTTGATGAGTGGGATCAAAAGGTTTGATGGGGGGTAAGTCAATGGTAGAAGCATGCAAGAGCCTTTTTAATATTGTTGCATAAGACTCTGATAAGGATTTTGGTAATCGTGGGGTTTGGTTTTTTGGTTTAGGTTTCTTGTTGGGTAAGGGATTTCTAATAAGAGGTATGGTGGGTGGGGTAATCTTGGCTATAGGTTTTGAATGAATTGTATTAGTTATAATTGGTCTAGAAATTAGGGGTCTAGATGATGAGGGTTTAATGTATGGGAAGGTGGATGGGGAAATATTGGTGAGGAATGACATTGAACTAGAAGATGGGTTTGTTATAGGTAAAGAAAAGGGAGATGGGTTTTTGGAGGAAGAGTAGGTTATGAGAATGGTGGAAGGATGTGGTCCTAAAATAGAAGGTAAGGATAAAGGAGATGGTATGGTTCTTCTTTAAATTTGAGGTCTAGGTAGTTCCTCCTTGTTAATGGGCTTAATTAGATTGGGTTTTGGCTGGATTGGTGTGGTTAGATCTAGTCTCAAAGGAGGGTGAGTGAGATTTGGCATGGGAGGGGTCCCCAAGTTCTTGATTGGCTTGGTAAAAGAATCATAGGGTGACTTAGCAATTTTAGATAGGGGTAATTGAGGTGGCCCCTTGGTAACTTTAGGAGGAGTAGTTGGTGGAGTTGTAATAATAGGCTTGAAAGTGGATTCTAGTGAAGTAGAAGGTTTAGTTTTATTTTGATATGGGAGTCTAAGCCAATGATAAAATGTAGATTTATCAAATTTAGGTTGGGAGGTGAACTCCAAACTTTAAACTAGCTGGGGGAAGCGTTTATAAATAGGAATTGTTCCTTGATCATTAGCTTCAAAGTTTAAACCCTTTAGGGATGAAGAAGTAGTAGTTTTAGTATTATTGTCCTTGGTGGAAGGTTATAAAGGAAATGGTTGGGTAGATAG
The DNA here is from genome assembly GCA_037957365.1 of Torreya grandis. Taxonomy (NCBI): domain Eukaryota; kingdom Viridiplantae; phylum Streptophyta; class Pinopsida; order Cupressales; family Taxaceae; genus Torreya; species Torreya grandis. The sequence goes on from JARHVA010000457.1 coordinate 4,961,799, forward strand.
GGGTATTGTCTCTTAAGAGATGGATTTTAGGGAAGATATGGATGATTCTATAATTGGTGTGGTAAGGATAATGGTTTTAGGTAGACGGATTGGTTTAACTTTCTCCTTGATTCAATTATTTGAAGGGATAAGTGGATTTTTGAGTTATATTAGAGTGAATAAAATGATCAATGGAGTGACCATCTCCTTAGGTGTTTCTACCATAATGTGGGTGGGTGAAACCATGGTTTCATCCAAAGCAATGGAGGGGATAGTCACTTCCTTCATTTGGGCATTTGAAAGGGTTGGTAGCAGGTGGTTCTCCTTAATTTGGGTGATAGAAGTAATAACTTATTTGACAATGGGCACATTACTAATGACATTGATTACATGTACTTCATGTGAATTGGAGGATTTGGGTTAGTTTTCATGGTGTTGGGCTAAAGGTGGATGGTTTAGAAATGGTTTTTATAAATTATCAAGGGATTGGTTTGTAGGAGTATTTGGGTTGTCAAACACAAGATCCCCTTTATCAATTAGGTCATAGATAATGCTTTTAAAATTATTTCATCTATTGGTGTTATGTCCAACAACCTAATGAAAGTCACAATGATCATTCTCATTATACCACTTGGGAAAGGGATGAGAAGTATCAAATTGTTGAAGGGGTTTGATGGGTAGAAGTTGAATTAGATTGGTCTTGAGTAGTTTCTCCAACATCGATGTATAAGATTCTCTAATCAATTAAATGGTCTTGAAGGAACCCAATTTTGAGTATGGTTTTAGTGATTGGAAGCATTGTTTGTTGGAGGTGTTTTGTTGATGGGTGGAGGAGGTGCTAAGAATGATTAAATGTGCTAATGGTTTCACTTTAAAATTGGTTGGGTTTGTAGTTTTATTGGAAGTTGAATCCATGGATTTGAAACTAGAATTTTTATCTCGAAGCTTCAAATTCCCTTCATCAATAGCATAGTTTTTCAATTTATGGGCCATACTAAATTATTTGTCAAAGGTCCTAAAGGTTTGGACATGGAGAGTTGGAGAAATGTGTTTAGCACAACCGTGAGAAAATAATTTTATTAATTTGGGTTGATGTAATGGGAAAGTGAGTTGATTAATAATACCTCTCCATCTAGTAATGAAATCAATAATGGACTCATCTTCAAAATATTTGATGGAGTATAGGTCTGTAATGGAAACCTTTTTAGATATGTTTATAGAAAAGTGTTCTAAAAAGTTTTGTGCCAATTGAGAGAAAGAAAAGATAGAATGAGTAGGAAAAGCACTGTACTAAGCAAGGGTGGCCCTAGATAATGACATGGGAAAGGTTCAGAGGAAAATAACATCATCATAAATGATCAAGTCGCACTTATGTCAGAACACTCTTAGATGTTGCTAAGGGTCCTCCTTACCTTAGAATTTAGAAATTTTGGGCAATTTACATTGAGAAGGATAAGAATGAATAGGTATGGAGTGATGGATATGCTCATTATAAATTTGATCATAAGATAAAAGATTGGTTAAGGCAGAGATGGATGACTCCAAACTAGTCATTTTGTCCATGACCATTTTGATTAGGTTGGGCTGGGGTTGAGAAACTACATAATAAAGAGGTACATATTATTGAGGTTGGTTCATGACAATGTATGAATAGGAAACACATGGTAATGATGAAGCCACACACTGATAGGTAGTACCAATAGGTTGAGATGGTAGCACATAAGAATTGTTTGGTATTAAAGGTTGGGTGGTGGTTGGTATGTACCCTTTTGGGTTAGGGACATATTGGTAAGTTGTCATAGGCACATATTGAGAAACATATGTGATTGGTGTGATTGAGGTAGGAGGAAGTTGGGAAGGTTGAGGTTGGGTGGTTACCCTAGTGCTAATTGGAGGAAGGTTTTGAGGTATGGAGATCACCAAGTTTTGAAGTGGAACTATGTGAAGTGGAACTATGCTCGAAGAATTGGTTGTAACTAAAGGGAAGATAGGAGCTAAAATGGAAGATAATGCCATAATAGATGGGGCATAGATAAATAATGGCAAGTTTTAACCCCCATGGGGTATACCAATGGTGTTTGGTTTGGTGGTAGAAGATTGGTTTGGGTTTGGGTGGATGGGATGTTGGAAGAGGTCTAAGTTAATGGTTGAGTTGAAGTGGTTCCTGCCATGAGGTGGGATGGCATACCAAGAGAAGGTTTAGAAAAAGGAACCAAAGTCAGAGGGGTATGATGAGGCAAGTTGTTAATGTAATGTTTCAAGGTAACTATATTTTTATTGAAAAAGGTGGTGAAGTCTGGATCTCCTTCATATATGATTGGAATTATAGAGGGAAATGGTAGTGGTGGAGAATGGTGATGTGAACCATAGGGAGATTTATCCACATCTAAGGTATAATTCATGGATGAAGATGAAGGTGGTGGTTGATTATTTTGATTTTTCACTTATTTTCTAGTCAAAACTATATGAAAAATCTAGAAGTGGATAATGAACCTTTCACCTCAAATAATTAGCAATCTAAGGAAAAACCAAAGAAAATGAAGCACACACTAAAAGTGTAATTAATCCTAGGATTTATTTTAGATCACTTTTGGCTTATGCCTTAAAGAGTGTGAAAGGGAAAATTGGATTATAATTTATGTACTAAAAAACTATCTAAGGATGGTTTTAGGTTAAGTTTGGGTGCTCAAAGAATATGTACTAGATCAATTACATGGCCTAGTACTGGGGGCTTGCTCCCCACACTTTACAAATGCAAAGTTGAGCTGGGCCACTTAGCCAATAGATATCATTTGTCTGAATTTTATACTTCACTAGAGAATGAAGTGGGTCCTCCCCTTGGTGGTGAAATACAAGTGGGATCATCGGGTAGGGTAAGGTGCTCTAAAGGGTGATGAAATCCCAATGGTCTTTATCTCAAGTATGCTTTGATGTATTCTTTGGTGTAGTGGTTTGGTAGTGTAATATTTGTGTTCTATAATTCATTCAAAATGCCATTAATTAATTTGTTTGAACTAACCATTAAAAAGGCAATTTTGTGGATGCAATTAATTTTAGCACGAAAGGAAATTTTTGGTTTCTTTGAATATAAACAAGGAACAATGTAATAATGTAAGATGATAATGTAGCTTATCCCTAGAACAAATTTTACACTCTTTTTTTTTGGTTCATTTTGATTTTATAAAAGTAAAAGAATTTTTGTATTTTTCATAATTTAAAGACTTGCAGAAATGCAATAAATATGAAATTCACTAGTACAACTATATGAAATAAATAGAACTATAAACCCTTAAGTGGTGCCACCAGGTGTGCTAGAATGTTTCACTTGATTTCTTACTCTAATTCTTTTTGCTTTTAAATTAGAGATAAAAAATAGATAAGGGGTGTGTACCTGGTAGAAAGTGCACATGTTGATATCCAGATGAGGTGAGAACTCTTCTTTGGTGAGGGAAGAATGACTTGAAAATCACATGAACTTTGTAAAAAATATGTTAATAGAGAGGTAATGGGTTGTTTGGTGAGAAACTAGTCCCAAGAAAGGAATATACTTCCTTAAATGGATGTCATCCCTTATTCAATATTCAATTTTATTGATAAAAAATAAATTGTAAATATTATATATGAAATAATGCTAATGAACAATATAAAAAGAAGACTAATCTATAAACGAATCGATGTTATCAAAATAATGGTTCCAAAATTTAGTAGCCTCATCAATATCCTCTTGGATTATGACTAGTTATTCTTCTATATCCTCTGAATGGGGTGTGAGAACCACAATGAAAAGGGATAGCTCAAAGTAAATGTCACTTTAATCGATAAATAGAGGTTGGGGGACAATATCTATCTCATGTGTAAGTCCTGGTAGGGTCATCTACATGTAATAAACATGTTAAAGTTAGGTCCAAAAAAATAAAAAAAGTGTTTAGGTATAGGTCAGTGGATGGCTAGGAGTCTAAGAAGGTGAAAATGAGGGTTAGAATAACAATCTATAATTATGGGTGACAATGACCATTGATGGTTGAGGTGATTAGCAGTAGTTGTCCTGATCATTGATGGTTGGGTGATCGATGGTGATTGCTATAACTGACGATGGTTATGGAAAATGTTTGTGGTCACCTTTTAGAAACTTGATGGGAATTAAAAATGAGCTAAAAATAGGTAAATAAGGGGCCATAAAGGTTGTATGGGTAGTGTGGGTAACGGAAAGGATGTAGGAAGAGTATTCAATAGAGAACACACTTACAATAAGCAAATAAAGATAAAAATAAATAGAAAAAAATAAGTGAGGTACCTTTGATTTTAATAATTGGATGGTTGAATGCTTGGATAACTATAGGTAACGTAATGGTACCCTGATGAGAGAATCACATGAGCATAGCTTCGAGTTGTTGAATGTCTGCACAAAAAACAAGAGAGTCTAAATGCACAAATTTTGGTCTCATATCTCCTCATGAGCATTGTATTTATAGCACAAAACTCCCTGATTGAGGAGAAAGAGTTGCCAAATTAAAGGAGGGAAAGTTTTTAAGTTGGTCTTGGATAAGTGTAATGGACTGATGGAAATAAATCCATGAGTTTGTGCATGGGAAAGTTGTTAATTTGGTTAGTGAAAACCTATTCATGACTGGAAGTTTCTAAATGCTAGTAGTGGGTACCTAACTATTGACAGTCAAGATAATCATCAATGGTTAGGATGATTGATGGTGGTCGACCCTCTAGGGAAAAAATATTTGAAGTGGCATGTCTAAGTTCATTTAAAAGGGGCATTATTTTTAAGGTTTGAAGGGGAGTTAACTAGGTTAATATTGATGTTGGTGTCGAGAACAAAGTCATGGTGATATGACCTTACACATGATTTAAAGGATTTTTTTAAAATTATCTACAGTGTTTAATCATGCTTAAGAGCTAATTAAACCAAATTAGAGCTTAATTAAGAATATGATGAAAACTTGTTGAATACTTATTTTTATAAATGAATATTGAATATTTGCATCATCAAGTGACATCATTTATTGGGAAGACATCCGTAGGCCATAAATGCATAAAATATCAATGTTAACCCCTCCCATGCCTCATTAATGCCTCCCATGCCGCTTAAATGCTCCTCTATCCCAAATATTGATGAGCCTATTTATGAATTTTAATTAAAAAATTAGATTAATCATTAGCCACACACCTCAATCTTGAGATGGATGGTTCAGGTTGATTCTAGCCATTTGTAAAAATATATAAATATGAGGCCTTACCACTTGAATTTTAAGCTTATATTTTTCAAATTTACCATGCCAAATTGATTCCAAAAAGCTATCACATGACAAAGTTATGATGACAAAATATTAAATCCAAAACCAAGCAAGGTGCCAAGGAGAGATGGAGGTAATCAAGCTTCCATTGATGCAGACTTCATGAGCACAAACCAAGAAAGCCACTAAAACAAATCATTTTGATCATCCAAGGAAGGTGAAATATTATTATTTTTCCTTACTTTTTAGTTATACTTTTCATTTGTTTTTGTTATTAAGCTCACCCTAGTAACTAGGCATAAAGGTGTTAGTTTAGTGTGCTTTTTATTTGATTTATCCATTAACACAATACTAATCTCCCCTTTATCATCAAATTCTTAGCTCACATAATGACATGCCTAGTGTGACTGCGACCAAAAAAAATTCTCACAAAGCCTCTACAAGCAACCTACTAACTATTTTCACATAGGCTCTTGGAGTATGGAAGTAAAGAAAGAAAAAATTTGAGCAAATTGTTCTCGAGATAGGCCAACTCAGCTCTAGTCCATCCTAACACAGCCCTAGCTCACCCTAACTCAGCTATGGTTCAGCCCAACTTAGCTTTGGTTTATCCCAACTTAGCTCTTGTTCATCCCAACTCAACTCTAGTTCAACCTAACTTAGCTCTAGTTCATCCCACCTCAACTCTGATTCATCCCAATGTAGCTCTAGCACACCCCAACTCAACTCTCATTCATCCCAACTCAGCTCTAGTTTAGTCCAACTTAGCTCTGGTTCATCCCAACTTAGCTTTGGTTCACTTTGACTCACCTCTGGTTCACCCTAACTTAGCTCTAGTTTACCTTGACTCACCTATCAACCCAACTAACCTATCTAACCCAACTCACTTGTCAACCCAACTCACTTGTCAAACCCAACTCACCTATTAACCCAACTCACCTATCAACCTAACTCATCTACAACTCAACTTGCCTGTCAACCTAACTTACCTATCTAATCCAACTCACCTATCAACTTGACACGCCTATTCAACCCAACTTGACTATCAACACAACTCAACTATCAACTCAAGAGCTCATTTTTAAAAAGTTTTTGTTTCATCCTCAAAAGTGCTTCAAAGATAAGCAACTTGCTAACATTTTTCTTATAGGATCTACATGGAAAGTCATCTAAGAAAACTAAATTAGTGCCTTTCACACTTCATTTGAGTGTTTTATAATAAAATAAAAACTTTATTTTTGGGCTTAATGAAAAATTTAGGTGCTTAAGTGAATGTTTTGATAAGTTAAGATTTCAAAGTTACAACCTAGGACCAAGGGGTCAAAAGAACACCACCCAATCATTCAACTTGGTGCTTAAAAATGAAGTCACCTTTCTAAGCTTTTTGTATTCAATTAGTTGTTTAAATTAGAACTTTTTTGGCAAAAATAAGGTTTGTGAATCTATGATCTTCCATTTTTCCCCTTTATGGAACCCTTGGAATCAAAAGTGCCATCTTTATTTCAAAAAGCCTAGTCCAAAGCTTAGAAAGAATGTCATCTAAAGCACTACCCAAAAACTCATCATAGTTTGGGTGACCATGAAAATGATCCTAAAGTCTTTCATTTTATGTATTTTATTTTATTTCATCTTGGATTGTGAGGGGGATATCATTACCTCTCATGAGTTCTTTAAGGAATCTTTGACCCAAGGTTTCATCTTTTAGCATTGACTTTACCCACTCTCACCAAGACTGAAAGGTTTAAGCAGTTAAACCACCTTCTAGTGATGGAGTTGCATACAAGATTTATCTATACTTTAGACATCGCACTACACTAAGTAAATAATAGGATATAGTGGTTACAAAAAGGACTAATCCTTTTTAAAATAAGCCAAGTACTATAGACACCCAATTTCCATGATTTTCTTTTGCATTGTTTGACATGAAATTCATTATGCAATTTATTCCCCTAGAAACATTTGAAAAAATTGCTAGTTTAGTCAACCCCACATTACCATACCCTTGCTAGGATTTGGATGATTATAATTAGAGTATTTTGGTCATTTTTTCTTGGTATGTTTTGAGACTAAAACGTGATTGTTTGTTTGTAGACCATGCCAAAATCAATTTGTTTATACGTTACTCTTTTATTTAAATAGGTATTATGCTGGCCATTTTACACCACACTTGTGCGTTGAATTTTTTTCTAAACTTGTTTGTGTGTGTGTCATTTGAGTTGTGAAGGGTAGTGTTACACTGCCCAAATCATGTCAAACTATTTTGCCTTTGAATATTTGAAACATAACATTGGTTACATCATTCAAGCATGCTTACATCGCTAGGCTACTCAATTTGTTTCAAGAATTGTTTACCATTGTATCCAAAACTATTTGTTTTAAAACATTTCACATCAACCATTTAGATCTTGTTAATGCATCATTATGCTATCCAATCTTGTCTAGCTTGTTTGGTCAAATCCTAGTTTTCAACATTGAGTTTTCAATTAATCTTGATAAGTTTGGATTCAAACATTGATTTATTTCTATTTAGGCCTCAATTTTTTGGGTTGATACATCGATCTTTCTCTTTTAGATTACATAACTTCAGTTAATCGATTACCCAAATTTGAACACTATTGATGGTTTGTTTGTTTAATGCCTATCATCATCATTATTTGTGCCTTTATTTGGGAGAACAAATCCTTTCTCCAAGAGCCTTTTGCCTCATGCCTTATGCCAATTGATCATGTTTATGTTTGATTCTGTGTGTTGGGTCTATGTCAAAGTTATTTCCAAATTTGTTATATTAAATCAAATCACATCATGCCTTTGTTTCAAGTCTAGCTTTTGATGCCATTTGGCCAAAAGTCCTAGCATAGCCTATTTGAGTCTATCTTTTGACACTACATTTAGACAAAAACCTATTGACTCTTTTCTCTTTCCTAGTTTAGATTTTGTTTGGAAAACTTTGACCTAGACTTTGACATACTTGTTTTTATTCAAATGATTGACCTTTTATGCATATAAAATTTGATGTTAGACTTTGATGTTAGACTATTTTATGCCAAGTCTTAACAAAAACCATTTTGGAGATACAGATCCACTTTCAAATCAGTTTTAGAGATATAAATACATACTTTCAACCAAGTTAGACCAAGTTTGAACCATTTATCCTTTAGTCATAGTTTTTTGGAGTTTGTAGAGCTCTAAGCCTTTTTGTTTTTAGAGATTTCTTTATTTATGTGAATATGTCTAGCTACACCTATAGTGGAGTCACGTATAATCCAAATTATGATAGAATGGCTACACCAAATGAATTTTATTGATTTAGTCAAGACCGCAATGATGCTAATATGGTTTGTGAGACATATTTCTATCCACCTCATAATAATCATTCATGAGAATAAAGTCAAAGGCCAACTTACAATCCAACTCAAAACCCTGAGTGGGATGATATGGTTTTTGAGGAGGACTTGGATGCTTGGGATTGTATGAGAAATCAAGCTCCACCACATCATACCATTTCTATTATAGGACCACAACATTATACCATTTCCATACCAAGACCTAGTCCTTTAGCTTATGTGAAAAACTAGGCTCCACAATACCGTTTCATCACTCCAAGACCTAGTCCTTTGATTTTTATGAGAAATCATGCTCCACACCACCATGTCGTTACCATCTTAGGACTTCATCCTTTGGCTCATATGAAAAAACAATCTCCATGATGCTCTACCCTTATCCAACCATATGAAATTCTTCATCCATAACCAATCCTATCCAAACCTCAACCAATCCAATCATTTGAAGACCAAGCTATGTTTAAAACTAGTATTTTATTACTCATTAAAAACAAAGGCCAAAATAACCAACAAATCTAAGATGTTTTTGTTAAACCAACCATTTGTGATAAGTCAACCTATGATGAATTACCTTTCAGTCCTATACATATTATCAAGGAGTCTCAATCTAATGAGTTAGTCTTTGTTGAGTCAATTCTTAATGATTATAATCACCTTTGGGAAAATTATTACCTTGAAAATATACCTATTTTTCAAGAGCCTTCTATTAATAATCCGTTATCTGAGGAGTTGTCTCTTAACCTTTTTCCCATCCTAGAGGATTCTCACTTTGATAAACTAGTCTTGGTGGAACCCATCATGCCATTAAAGGTTTTTACTTATCCAACACCAAGAATTCAACAAGACATCATTCAAATATAGTACCCATCAAATGAATAATTAGATTTAGAGTCTGGTTATACTCTTAGAATGACATAAGATTTATTATCAAAATTAGAATCAACATCAGTTTTAGGGTCCCTTGAGTCAGAATTAGATTTAGAAGAAGAATATGTTTGTGGTTGTTACAACATTGTTTATACATGCCTTACAGATAAATTTGAATACATTTGTGATCCTTATATGATTTTTGAGGATGATTACTTTGGCTTCAACACAAGTTCTCCTAGTATCTTCAATGAGGATTATGCAACCTCTCCCCATTCCATTACCATTCCATAAGCCATTACCATCAAATAAAATAACCATATTATTGACATTCCACTTCCCATAAGTTTATTTTGGGATCAAAAAAATCACACTTTATTGAATTGCATCCATGGTGGCATAGCAGTTGAAGAAAAAAAAGGAGTCCAAGACCAAATTCATGCATATAAATAATTCTCTCCTAGTGAGACATTTTCAGAAGCACTAGGGGACAACTAAAGTTCAAACTTAGCATCTTCTAGTGAATTTTTTTTTAAATTTATAGAATAAAATCAAATTAAAAATTTAATGTTCATTAGTGACACATTTTTGGAGGTGATATGGGAAAATCAAGATAACTTCATTGATGAAAACCTATTCAATGCAACAATAGCTAAACACAAAAGTTATTCACTAGTTGATGAAGACAATATCAAAGATCAAATCAAAATAACTTCCTATCTATAGCCTAATCATATGGTAGCTACTCTCAAGCCTAGACAATAGAAAAATTTGATGGTCCTATTGAGATAATAAGTCTTTGGCCTTGCCATAACCAAAGTTATGTCGAATCTAACATCAACAACATTACATGTGACTAAACATCCTGATCTTCATTTGTTTCCCAACCATTACCCATTACATTATCATCTACCATTCCATTTCATAATCAAACCTACCATCCATTATTTATCCTTTTTTACCATCCATGGCTAGACTTTTCTTTGTAGAGGCTATAAAGATACCTTGTCTCGATGCTTGAAGGAATTAGAATCAATGACCAATGAAGTTCACAAAAGAATGTTTGGCATCCAAATCTGTAGGTAGTTCTTGATAGAGTAGCTATTCAAATAAGGTGTTAGATATAAATTAACATGATCAAGTATTTTGTTTGTATCATTTGTTGATTAGGACATGCATCTCCCCATAAATAGGAATAATAGAATCAAAAACCACACCCAGACCAAAAACATGTACCATACCATTTCACATTGCCATAGCTATTGTTACGTATCCTTTTGCCATTATCTCTTATCCTTACATTTACCCCATCACTTAGGGGTAACCCTCTTACCATTTTATCCAATTTATCAAACCATCATTATCCTAAATTATGACCATTATGTCTAATCATTCCATTCCTATCTAGACTAAAGCTTATTTTTAGTTGTCTTATATAATCCTATTTTGATCTTGGTTACTTTGGTTCTTCCCACACCTTTTGTTGGGGGATCCCAATCAATTTTTAACAATTAATCCAATACATGTTTAAATTATAGTCTATGGAGGTAGTGTGATAGTTGATCTTGTAAGATATCTTTCATTTTCCATTCTATATGAAGTTTGTTTATGTGAGCCTAATTATAACCACTTATGGGGAAACCAATGTCTCACTAGTCTTGTTACTAATTATAACTACCTATGGGCAAATTAATATCATTGATATATTCCATTGTATCCTAGTTATAACTACCTATGGGTAAACTAGGAAAAACACTTATTTATCATGCATTGTCACATCACCTTGCCATTACTGTTTTCATTTGACTGGCCATTTGTTAGATTTGAGAACTTGTTGTGACCTAGTTGGTTTTTGCCCACCTTTTATGTTGATGGAATTACTATGATTTGAGTTCATTTTAAGATTGTGTGGGTTGTGCTCAATTCATATACCTCAATCCCCCTTTCCATACACTCTCACCATTTTGTGAACAACCTAAGCCAAACATTCTCAACATTTTATGAGTAGGTATCTTGTCATTCTCTAATGAGTTCAGATACCTCAGAATGCAAAAAAAAATTTATCTTGTATAATACTAATCAGTTATCCTTGATCCACCCTACTAGGGTAAATTCATTGTTAGGAGGCTTTCTTTTGATTTTATTTTTAGGTTTTTTATTTGTTTGTTTATTTCAAGTTGTTTGTCTATTTGTGTGTTTCTTTGTTTGTTTGTCTTCTTGCCTATTTGTTTGATTTCATCACTATTGCCTTGACTCAATCTATATGTGTTCAATTGGGTGATTCATTATTCAAATTATTCTTGAGTCAATCTATATTCATATGTCAACATTGTCATCATGGTTTTTATCATTGGTGCATTATTTTTGAGTGTTTATTAGATTGAGAGTTAGTCCTTATGCATTTTTTGTCTAAGTCTTCATGGTGTTCTATCATGATGCCTACCATCACATGCTAGAAAAAAAATCAAATTCAAAAAGGTATATAATCAATGGAGCTATAAAATTTTCTCCTTGTCACCTTGGCAAATCATTCCACCCATCTTGATTGAATCAACCCATTGCCCATTTTAGTTGTATCATTTATAATAAGGATGAGCATATCTTTGTTGGAAATTACAACTAAATTATTTATAATGATCAATATTTTTCTTATTTTCATCTCTTTCCTCACTTTTCACCCACTCATCTTTAATTTATATTCTAGGTTATATCCTTGAGTTATGTTTTCTAATCAGTGCTAACTTGGGCACCATCATCTTTAGCCAATCTAGGTCCTCTTAATGATTATAATCACCTATGGGAAATTCATTATTTTGACTTTTATTCCTAATTATAATTGTCTTTAGATAAATCAGCATCCTTTTTAAATCAATGCATGCAAGTATTTTATTTATTGTATTAATCTCAACCATAGGTTAATTCCACCTTTTTTCTTGTTTCTTTTTGAGGGAGCATCCATCAACAAATGTGATGGCCACTCCCTCAAGGGGGCATCATCTTAAGCTTCCCAAACACCATTTGGTGATTTGTTCTTCAACCATCATCTTATTTTTGGCATACAATACTTTTCTCATTATTTTATAAGATATTGCTTTGCTTATGGTTTGCAACATCTTTGCAAACAGGGGCAAACTATAGACACCTAAAACTAGCCACCGATAACTTCCAACCAAGATTTTCACCAATTCCTACCAAAATGCATAATTTGGCTTAAAAATAATAAAACACATTAAATAAGTTGAAATTTATATATTCAAGTGCTGATTTTATCTAGGGTGTCACTAAATGGATAATTCAATTTATGGTCTAGCTAACTTTGATCAAATCATTTCAAGTCAAAATGCCAATTTTGCACCCAGATGCTCTAGATTACTCTTTTCTATCAAATATCTTGCACAAGATGCATGCCTTTTTTATTTGGTGTTGTAACATACTAAATGGGATAATAAATCCAATGCATCTGACATTAACTTCTAATTCCAATCCAGTCAAATTTTGGACCAATAACAAGGTATTCTAATCAATTTGAGTAATTTGTGCATAAAGTACTTAATCATGCTTAAGATATAATTAAACCAAATTAGAGTTTAATTAATAATTCCATGGAAACTTTTTGAATACTTATTTTTACAAATGAATATTGAATATTTGCATTATCAAGTGACATCATTTCTTGGGAAGACATTCCTAGGCCATAAATGCATAAAATATCAAGGTTAACCCCTCCCATGCCTCATCAATTCCTCTCATGCCTCTTAAATGATCCTCTATCCAAAATATTGATGAGCCTATTTATGAATTTTAATTACAAAATTTCTTAATCCTTAGCCACACATCTCAATCTTGAGATGGATGGTTCAGGTTGATTCTATCTATTTGCAAAAATCTATAAATATGAGGCCTTACCACATGAATTTTAAGATTAACTTGTGCAAATTTACCATGCCAAATTGATTCCAAAAATATATCACATGTCAAAGTTATGATTCCAAAATATTAAAACCAAATCCAAGCAAGGTGACAAAGAGAGATGGAGGTAGTCAAGATTCCATTGATGTAGACTTCATGAGCACAAATCAATCAAGCCACTACAACAAAGCATTTAGATCATCCAAGGAAGGTGAAAGATTATTATTTTTACTTACTTTTTAGCTATTATTTTTTATTTATTTGTTAAGATCGCCCTAGTAACTAAGCATGAATGTGTTAGTTTAGTATGCTTTTGATTTGATTTATCTACTAACACAATATTAATCTCCCCTTCATCATCAAATTCCTAGTTTACAATTTGTACTATTATTATATATAATTTCAATATGAGACATATCTAAGGTGCATATTGTATGTAATTTGTCTTCAATATTACAAAATCTAAATTAGTTTTAGTTTCCAAAACTCTTTTATTAATTATTGCCACATCACTAAATTTTTGTATCGATACTCCATAAGCTTTTATAAAATCTATTGAGATAATCTAATACAATAAATGGTTCACATTTTTGTATGGTTGAGATGATTAAGTCACTCAATATTGACAAGTTTTTAGTTTTTACTTGATTTTATCATCTAGCCTAAATAGTTGAGCTAATATCAATTACTAGGTGGAAACTCACCTTTGATCTAAAGTTGGGGGTATATTCCTTCCAATCTCTCTCTCTCTCTCTCTCTCTCTCTCTCTCTCTCTCTCTCTCTCTCTCTTCACTTTCAAGATTCATCTAGATTTTTCTTAATCTCAATTTTGGACTTTATAATGATACATATTTTTAAAATAAACTTACCAATAGGCAAGGAAGTTATAATGAAACATAGGTGTACTCCTAAACCTTTCTCCTTAAATTTAAATATATTTCAAGTACTTTCAATTTAGGATTATATGAACTGATTATATACTATAACATGTTATAAGTTGCAAGCCAATCACTAGTAAATCACTCATGTTGATCACACACAAAGTAAAGGTGTGATATACACACTCAGGTGCACATTCCTTTTATTTAAAATATAAGTTTCATTTCTAGATTAAAGTGGGGAAATGCAGATAATATTTATGGATTATATAGAACCTTAGTATTCAATTAGAAAACTTAGACCTTGGTTATTCCCCTCAAATTTAGACCTTCCACACTTTTGTGAGTCTAACATCTCCTTTATCTTGTGCCCCTTGGCCTATATCTTTTAGTCTAACTAGTCTTATGCTGATAATTGAGGCCTTATATCTTACCTAGAATGCTTAAAATGTACTTATCTTCCATCTTTACAAGTTTTGAGCTTGTACCTACTTTTTTGCTCCCAAGATAGTAACATTTGGGATAGATACTAGTGTTGACATTAAGGTCCTAACCTATCATAAATGTCTAATGCCCTAGATTAATCTAATTTATAAATGAAACATATCCTTAATGTGAGTTATTATTCCAAAAGTATTGATATAAATACAATATCAACCTCCATTCATTCCTCACCTAGAAAAATACCAAAGAGACCAAGACAACTTATCAAAAACACTCTATCATGCATTTAATTGAGCAAATCTTACCTATTTACATACCAGTCATAATTAAAACCCATCTATAGCCTAAAGTAATAAAGGATAAATTCAAGAGCTTGATTTTATAAGATACAAGATAGGTCACTATTTCACTTGCTTTGCACATATTACATGATTCACACACAAGACAACACATAAGGGTGAACTATAACAGTCCAAGTCCCTCTATAGAGTATTGGATATGTAGGTAGTGCCCATTGGTAGTGGGGTCTATAGGGTCAAATCAACATTGTATGACCACTATCCCATTTTTACACAAGGTCATAATGAAGATGAAGAACTAGGGTTTTGAAAATTCATGAGGTGTGATAATCCATGACTCATGTGTGAATACACTAGGGTGAAGGTGAAGACAAATATAGAAGCATCCAGGTGGTCACATTTATTTTTAGTAGGTATTCTATATAGGACATGTTAGTGCCCAAAATTGCATAAAAATAATTGAACCCTTTTCAAATGTAAATGCCTGAGTCTATCCCAAGTTGATTATCAAAGCCTCAGTCCTTATCCCAATTAATGTTTCAAAGTGTTCTTTTGAAAAGGTCAAGTTCATTTTTAAAAGGCTCAATTATTTTACTTGGTCTTTATTTAGTGTGTTTCCTTCTAGCACTTTATGGCAGGTATTTCCTTATGTTAATTTGGTCTATACTCAATAAAAAGTCCTTAGAGTCTTTCAAAAAAAGTGTCCATGAAAATTATCCAAAGGCTATATTATTTTGGACTTTTTATTCACACAAAAATCCTAAAGGGCTATTTACTTCAAGCATTTTGTTCAGATAAAAAACATGAAGGTCTATTTTCATTATTTTAGGTAAATTGTAAGGACATATTTATTTTTTCCAAAGTGTTTACAAAAAGTTTGAAGAATTATTATCTTGGTCATTTTGTTTTAGATTAAGGTAAAAATAGGTTTTAAAGGGACCCGAAACCCTATAATAGAAATATAAAGATAAAGTAATAACGTCCACCAAGAAGAGCATTCCTAAAACCTACTAAAGATCAACATCAAAATTAGGTTTTATAGGGACCTAAAATCGCAAACCTAAACCATAAAAAGAACCCAAGTTTTACAGAGACCTAGAAACTCAAAAAAAGTTTTAAAACTAAGAACCAAGTTTCAAAACTAGTTATAACATCTAGAAAATGGGACCAGAACAAAAACAATATCACCAAAGAAGACCCTAGTCTTCTAATTCTAGGATCATCTTCACAGCCTCCTTTCCAATTGAAGCAGTATCCTGTATGGATATAGTAGCCAAAGTAGCAACATCTTGTAGGGATTTCTTCCTTGAACTCTGTCTGGTCCTCTTATTTAGACCCTCTAAGGATTTTATTTCTTCATTTGCTCATTTTCCAAGGCTAGCTGTAGCAGCACATATGCTTGATGTTACCTACTCCATCTTCGTTCTACTTTCCTTGATGAGCCTTCTTAGATTATTCTCATAATCTTTAAGATTAATTAGGATATCTCTCATTTTCATCTCCAAATTATTGATTTTGGTCCGATCAGTTTCCTGATTATGTTGCATTACTTCCACTTTCTTCTTCAGCCCCATCATTTCCTTATACATCCACAAATCAAGTTGGAGAATAGAATCAGCTTTGAATTTGGCCAAATTCATGAAGGATAGCTTAGTGTCCCTCTACCTAGCATCACGAATCTCTTCTACATTCTCATGTGGAGGGGAATCATCCTTTTCAATTTGTTCCTCCCTTTCCATCATTTTCTCCTCTTTAGCAGGGTCTTCATGCTAGACAGGATCATTCTTTTCTTGTTCCCTAATCTCCATAGCATGAGTGGAAACCAGAACCATATGTTCTTTCTCTCTTATCAAAGCTAGATCATCAAGTAAAATATTTGTGTCTTTAACACTTCCCCTAACACAGTCTGATTATCCTCATGATCAGAATTACTCTGTTCTAAATTTCCCTCAGTTGTATCCCCTTCATTCCCTTTCTCACTTTTTTCTTTATTTTCTTGATAACCTTCCAGATTAGAATTGAAATCCCCAATATCGATCCCTTCCTCTTCCTCTAGAACATCCTTCTCAGAACTTTCTGTACTTTCCAACTCAAATTCCTCTTCAGTAATTTGTTTTTTAGAACTAGAGGGTTTTGCTTTTGCTTTTTCTTTCCCCTTAACTTTTTCATCCTTTTGACACTGTGAATCCTTATTTTTGTCATAATAAAGAGTCAAAGCTATGGCATTATTTTCACAAAAAACACTCTATGATAAGAATTAGTACTTCATGTAAAATGGGGCGAGACTCCTTTCTATGGGCAAACAAGCTTTGAAGCAACAAAAAATGTAAATAAAAAGGGAAATAAATTCTATCTTTGTGCCTAAAATGATTAAGAAAGACAAAATTAAATCTATGAACTCTTTTGCTCCTACCATCAAGGATAAAATACTCATAGATGCAGCATAACACATCTCTCCAAATTCCTTTTATCTACTTCAGATCAAAGAAATATCCATTCTTTTCTAGTTGCTTCTCCTCTGCATCCATCTTCAAAATTTTTTTGTAGGCCGCATTGGAGATACTGGTCTATTTAGAGAATTTAATACCACCCATGGGAAGCCCCGTGACCTCGGTAATGAAGTCCTCAGTAAGCTTCACAGTGACACCATGGAGAGTTACTCTGTCATCAACCCAAATTTTGAAGGATGTCGTAGTAATGTGGGGTTTAAATCCATGCAACCACTCCAGATAACTTACCACCTTCCCTTTCTGAAGAATCTTCCATACATCCTATCTAGCCTTCTAGTCTTCACAATTTTTAGGCTCTTGCTTCTGTAGTTCACCCTTCATATTGCAAAACAAACAATCCAACAATGCCCAAACACTGAAGGTAAAAGGGTTAAAATGGAGCCAATTTTTTTTAACATGAAATGGAAATTGCCTATATGATGACACATGCAATAACCACATTACATTCTCATGAATGTACCTGCTTAGTGAAGGTAATCTATCCACCGTAAGGCCACTCCACCAAATCATTAAATTGTTAATCTAGGCAGATCTTTCACTCTTTAGAATGAATAACATCATAATTAATGAGTGCTTTGAGATCAATGTGCTTAGCATCATGCCATCTCACTTTATGCCCCATTTGAATAGCATGATTAGCTATCTAGTTAGTAACCCCATTAGCTTCTCGATATGTATGGGATATGGTCACTTTTTCAAAATTTTGAATTAAGGCTTTAATTTCCATAACCATAGCCTCAATAGACCATGAAATTGAGTTTTTATTATTAAGGATGTTTATAATATTCAAAGATTCACCTTCCAACCATAATTTGGAAAATCCCAGCTCAACAACTAGTTTAATGGTGTAGAGGGCTATAGTAGCTTCAGTAATATGACTATTTGACTTACTAATTGGGACATTTATAGCATCAATTACATTTCCAACATGATCTCTCAATACTCCTCCACATCCCACTCTTCCCAGATTTCCTTTAGTTGCTCCATCAAAGTTTCCTTTGATCCATCCAGTAGGAGGAACATACCATTTTATGATCGATCTTGGATTATCAATTTTCAAACTAGGCATCTAGGTCATTTTGTTTGCACAAAAAGTTTGAAGAATTATTCCTTTAGGCATTTTATTTTCACAAAAATCTTGAAGGGCTATTTCCTTTGGGTATTTTTTCTGCACAAAAAGTTTGAAGGATTATTCCTTAGGGCATTTTGTCTACATAAAAATTTTGAAAAATTATTTCCTTGAGTATTTTGTCGACAAAAAAATCTTGAAGGGTTATTTCCTTTGGAATTTTGTCAGCACAAAAAGCCCTAAGGGTCATTTTTCACTACTAAAATTGAAGGGTCATTTATTTTGGGCATTTTTCCCTTAAATTTGTTTTGAAGGACACTTTCACGAGATCTAAAGGGCCATTCCAAAAGGCCAAAGGGAAATTATGTAGGGTAAGTACCCTTGACAAAACTTTTGAAGGGTATACACAAAGGGCTCGAAAGGTACTTTCAAAAATCCTGAAGGGTATTTTCAAAAAAGTTGTGGATAAAAATTCCTATTTATGTCAGACCTTTTACTTGTGCAAAAAGTTTGAAAGAATTGCATTTATTCAAGGAAAGTGTAAATTCAGATTTCTTTGAAAGATGTGGGGCTTATTTGTTTTGGGAAAATTATTTTGGACATTTTGTCTAAGACAATTGTCCCAACATGTAAAAGGTCTGAAAGAATGCTCAATTATTTGGAGATATTATTGCAAGAGAAATACACAAAATAATTCTCTTGAAGACCAAGATGTTGTGTACCATAAAATTCAAGGACCAAATTGCTCTAAATAAATTACTTGGAATAAAAATGCCTAAACCAAAAAATCCATATGAAGACAAAGTCTCAATGAGTAAAGTCTAGAATAAACTTGCCCAAATTACATAGGTGTGATGGTCTCATAGATGTCTTTTGATAGATGTGTAGACATAAATTTCAAGGCATGCCAAGTAGTCATTGGGATTCAAATGTTATAGGATAATCACATAAGCATCAATTTTAGACCTTGTGAAGTAGTCATTTATTTTTGAATGGAGGCATATCTAATGGCAGACATTTGCACTAAGCAGGATGATCTGATGATGCACGATCAAAACTGAATAGTTTAAAAGGAACCCAAGACAAGCACATGCATGATAAGTTTTGAGCTCATAGGGAATTATTTAAAGATTAAGCATGTTCTCAGTCATCGAAGGTGTGAGTTCAAATGTATATAGTCTAATATATGACATATATTAACTCAAGATTTTTCAATAAATATTAGAAAAAATGTGGGACCACCATTTGGCAAGAATGCATTAGCTTGATAGGATTGATAGAGTAGGATATATAGAGATAATGGAGCTACCAAGTGGTACCATTTTGGTACAAGACTTATAGACAACCAATAATGATCCACCCCTTAGATCATGATCTGATAGAGTGTGTTTATTCATCCTAGCTAGATCTGATAGTGTGTATCCAATGTTGAAAAGTCAAGGACCCTATGAGCAAAAGTATAAATGATAAGTGGAATAGTTATGTGTCATAAATTAGAAATCAAGCATGTCATGCAATATCTATGACTCACATTTGCTCAGGCAAGGATGATCTAATGATGCAAGCTGAGGTGAAATTTTCAAAGGGCTTGGATTGCATGAGGAAGTGACAAGTGGCTAGACTAGAGCCAATCAATTAAATTAGTCACTCTTAGGCCCCACAAATGCCCATTTAGATCTGATGTGGTGTAGCAAATGTTAATATATGGAAATATTTGGTTTAAAAGATTATTTTTTTAGATCTTTCATGAACATGGTAATGATTTTAAGCATAGAAGAACATCTAACCACCACTCTAGAGCATATTTTATTAATGGCCATACATCTTTTCTATTTTCATCAAAACTAGAGTTTTCCAATTATAATCATCATAAGGTAATAGGGTTTCCTTGGCATGCACAAAGAAGAGAATTTATATTTAGAAGTTTCTATGATTTTCAATTGATCAACAAGAGAGCATTTATAAATAGGTTGCACATAAGGATAAAATCAGTTTGGCTATTTAAATAATTTTTTCCTGATAGTTGTGTACGTGAGTGGTCAAGAGCATCTCCAAGTGGTTGATAAGATGACAAATATTTGTTTAAGACTCCACTATGAAATTCAATATCTATATCATGAAATCACTAACATCTTTAGTCAAAAGATCAAAGGTTTGTTGCAAATATTCATCATTCCTTGTAAAGGCAGTTACAACAATGATTCTTTTATTATAATTGGATGAAGATCTCAAGCATGGCAAATGGCATATTCCATATGGAATTATCTTGGTAGACTTGAAGGATTGTTAATTATTTTTTTAAGTTGTGACCCATAGTTATAGATAAAAAAATGTATAAATAGGAGTTTTGTCCTCTGTTCTAATGTTGTTTTTGGTTGTTGGTTGTGTTAGGTCATTATTCTAGGCATAAATTTTCTATAAGTCTAGGTTCTATAGAAATGTATTTGGGATCAATTGCTATGAATAGATATTGTCTCCCTTTCTAAGGTGCTTACATCTATACAATAATTATAAAGCTTTGAGAGCATGTTTATGTCTCTATTGTCAAAAGAGAAATCTCACCATGCTTGTCCCCATGGCAACATTTTTAAGTGTTAATATTTTTAATATTTATTTTCAATTCAATGGAAAATATTTGTGGTTATTTATTATATCCTATTAATGAAATGTATTAATATATTTTACATGTTCTACTAATTAGATATTTGGGTTTGTGTTCATTACTGGTTGTCATTTTGAGCATGTACCCAGGTTATTAATCCATTTTTGTAGTTATATTTGGAAATGTGTTGTTGAATACCTTTTAAAGTCACCATAGGTTCATGAATTTAGTAGGAGAAAGTATTTTATATTCTAGTTTATGTGTATGTTCTAGGGTTTCAGGGATCATTTAGTGTTTACCATTATCTTACATTTGAATATTTTTGGTATCTTTACTGAGAAATATTGTCATGAAATACTGCTAGACACCCTACTATTTGGAAGCCACCAACACTCCACCATCCAATTTATAATAATCTAACTTGTCCTACCCTATCCTAACCTAGAAATAATAGACCCCTTTTATAGTGTAAGTTTTATTTACCTTGCCAATGCATAATATCTCATATGTTTGAAATGTGTTTACAGTTTGTGATTTTAAAGTCTAGTATTGTAGTCTCTTATCCAACCCTTGTTGAATAATCTATAGAATGAAGATTATAGTATCTTTTCCATCTATATTTAGTAGCTTATGTATGACTTAGAGCATCTACACATTTTATGTGATAGCCCTTAATGGGTGAAGTGTACAAACTTGGTTATGCCTTGATCATATCTATTCCTTGTGCCAAAAATCCCCATAGAGATTGAATTGCAAAATATCTCCATGTGAGCAAACTACCCCATAGGTCCTCTCACCTTAGTTTAGGTAGAGACAAAAGTATCAAGGAGCTAACCATGCCCTATGTAGGTGCCTCTCAATCATTTTACAAATTTTGTCTAATTTTGATGCAAAACCTTTCCCTAGAGACAATGACATACTAGTAGGTTTTCCATCACTACTTGCCATTATCTCTCAAGTGTGCAAGGCTGAGTGTATGATGTGTAAAAATGGGAACCAACACTCTTAATGACACTATTTATGGGGACTAAATTGAAGTCTAGGTCACTTGTGTTTTTAGGAACTCTTGTAAAGAGATAGAGCCATAAGTAATTCATCTTGTGAAGTTCTCTATTGTTACTACATTGATTTGACTACCTTGGTTGTCAATGTCGTAGCACTCCACTAGGGATGTACCAGGAGTTTTTTTAAGGTTTGACAATTTGAATTATATTAAGTCTATTACAAATAATTTTTAACTTTTCATTTTGAAGGTGTTTTGACCCTTTTGAAACATTATTTTGAAAATTTTAATGTCTTTGTTCTCTATCTCATTAAGCTTCAACAAGTTTAATTTCATCATGTATCATAATATTTTGTCAATTGTTATATTTTAGAAGTTTGATTTTAGTGGTGACTCTGACTTTATTTTGTAATTTTAAAGAATATTAGTGTGTATTCTAAATATTTTTCTAACTTTTAGCTTTGAGTATCTTCTATTTTGCAAAGCTGGAAGGATTGAGATCATCTTTCAGAAGTGACTCATCAAAGAAACTCATCTCTCCTATGAGTATTCCTCAAAGAAGAGGGAGACAAGTTTGGAATATTATTGAATGGTAGAGTTAAGCTACCAAGTATTATCAATATTATGATAATCTTGAGATCTTTGTTGACCCCCCCATTATTGAAGACTATCATAGCTCTTCTACTAATTTTGAAACACGTAGTCTCATTTGTTTTCTAGATCCTTCCCAACTAGTTGAATCCCCTCCCAAGTCTGATTCACCAAGTACACCTCATTCACCCCCTCATATCCCTTTTCCATTTTTTATTTAACCTCATATTAAACCAATCATGAGGTATAGGGACAAAGATGAGAATGCATGTCCTACATTTTATGTTCCTCAATTTAGGCCTATTAATTTTGATGAAATGGAATGATATCCTAACAAAGTCCCAAATAAAGTTAGGAAATGCCACCAAAAATTCCAAGGGAACAATATAGCGAGTGGTGATCAACATCTAAGGGCCTTTCAAAATATCATTAAATATTATGAAGTTGAGTATAAGGATGTGTGCATTAAGCTGTTTCTGCACAGGTTTGAGGAATATGCTCATGAATGGTTTGATTCCCTTCCTACTAGATACATTGATTCATGGGAAGCGATGCAAAATGCTTTTAGAATTTATTATGGTGCTAATATTGATACAAGGTTTATTTTGGATAAGTTTGAAAATATCAAAAAGAATCCTAATGAGTGTGTGTAGGACTTCAACATCCATTTCAACAAACAATGATGTGGCTACCTAAAAACATCAGACCTAATGATACAACATGCTTGATAAATTACTACGATCCTTTGGATAAGAAGGTTGCATACTACTTGAGGGATAAGGATTCCACAAACCTATGGTTATAATTTAATATGGCCATCTAAATTGAGAATAACATTAAGGCTATGGGAAAGACCATGAACAAGTGGGATGATGTGAAACTAGTCAATCTATAAAAGACATAGCCAATGAAGACAACCAACTTGGAGGAAAACTATCAAAACTTTGGCCTTTTATGTCAAATAAATGTCATACAAGTTAGCTAGAGCTGAAAAGGGGGTCCCTTATGTATCTACTAGCGATGAGAAAGTTCTAAATACAAATTAAGCATAAGGAAAGCCAATTTTCCACCATTGATATAATGCTAGAGGGAAGAGGCCTTCACATAAAGAAAGGATGAATAAAAAATAGAATAGAGGGTATGGAAAGGAGGTGCTTAATACTTTAAACACCAAGGTAAATTCCATGAATTCTGATTTTGAAATTGATTAGTGTGATAAGTGCTTCCTTCCACACCCTCCATGTGATACTATTAAATAAGTTGATGAATATTTGGATGAAATTAAATATGCATCATGCAAATATGAGATTTTTATGTTAGATAGTCAAAGTCATCCAATTTAATCAACTGCCTATGTATAATTGATGAATGATACTATGGTTGATCAATTTTAGAGTGTGGTCAAAATGGAGAGTGTCAAAACTTTTGACTTTACTTGTGATGTTAATATGGCACAAGAATATGAATTGCCCATTCATTATTTTGATATCTTACACTCTATGATGATTAAGAAATATTTTAGGTAAATTCCATCAATTGAGGATGGGCAACTATTAATCAATGTGGTAGCTACCTAAAGGAAGGAATATAACTTGAGAAGTAGGTAACTAGTGCTACTTCTCAAGACACTACCACTGCAAATCCAAAGGTAGTGAACGCAAGTAAGGAATCAAATAAAGCTACAATAGTCCTAGAAGATTTTTAGATAGTACTTGTGACCCAAGATGCTAAGCCTAGAGGTGGTCCTACTAAGAGAAATAAAACACCCATATTGTCTATAGTATCCCTAAGGGTGCTAAAAAATTCAAAAAAAACCCACCTTTGAAGGATATTATCAAAGTTTCAAATCCACCCCAACCTAATCTATTTCAGATCTTGAATGATTGTATTCTAGATGAAGGTGTTTTTACCCTTCCACCAAATATGCCTCTTCCTCAGTATAGTGTGTGTGATATGGCTCAAGTGTTGAGTCAAATAAAAATCACCATGCCACTTATTGAGTTATTAAGAATACATAAACATAGGAAGAAGGCCTTTAAATATTTAGAATTTGGTGAAAGGTCATATATGAATGAATTTGAGTTACCCCAAATGCCCCTAAAATAAGATGAAGAATCAAAAGAGGTTTTTGAACCCACTCTAGAGGCCTATTTGGGGATTGCACTTGAAGAAAATTAGTTGAATATGGATCCATTTTATACAACCCTATTGATCAATAGTTTGATTATTTGTAACTACATGTTTGATTTTGGAGCTTCTTTTAATTGTATTACCTT
Organism: Torreya grandis; assembly: GCA_037957365.1. Lineage (NCBI taxonomy): Eukaryota > Viridiplantae > Streptophyta > Pinopsida > Cupressales > Taxaceae > Torreya > Torreya grandis. Next base: position 4,986,813 of record JARHVA010000457.1, read on the forward strand.
GGGTGTCCTCAATGATCTTGGAGTGAATATCATGTCAGCCTTGGTAAGTGTTATGCCATGGACTCATGAGAGGTTCCAGTTTTTGGAAAATTCAAAGGGTCAATAGTATACTTGGCAGTCCATTCAATAAAGTATTTGAATATGGATTTGGTAGTTATAAACTACCCACCTAAATGGGGTATGTTTTTGTCATGTAAATAGCCTAATAGCATGGGTGGAAGTGTGTAGATGGACCTTTTTTACACCACCATTCCTTTTGAGGTTAAAATGGTCAGAATTTATAGAGGGACAAAAATGCTGCACATAATTAAATATCCAAAACACGATCTCAATGAAGTTTTATACATGGATGCTGAATTGGACAAATTTGTTGGGAATGTTGATACTATCAAATAGCCTATTGTTCTTGATGTTAAACCTAGTAAAGAAGGTATAGTTTGGAATATGTGCTTTGATGGGGCTTGTTCCAATATCAAAAATGGAATTAGGGTTATCTTTTTTTCCACTGATGGTAAATGTTTTATGTTTTATTTTAATATATAATTTAAGTGTACTAAAAATACTATTGAGTATGAGGCACTCTTGCTTGGTTTAAGGATTTCCCATGAATATGGATTTAAATGTTTGATTATCATGGGAAATTCTGGTCTAGTGGTAAAACAAGTATGTAGTGCTTTTAACACAAAAATAAAAGGTTATAAGAATATCATAATGTTGTTTGGAATTTGATTGAATTTTTTGATGCATTAAATTTGTGTTATTGTGATATAATTTTCAACTAAGAATATGATAGACTTACAGGGTTAGTGCTCAATTTGATATTGCAAATATGATCCCTCACTATCAATATCAAGTGGAGGTGCCTGTTAGGCCTTCAATCCTAGATAATGTTCATCATTGGAAAGTCTTTGATGATGATGAATAGATTAAGAGATTTTTAAAATATGAATCTAAGTTCCATGATTAGCTCATAGACTTGGTATCTATGGTTTAGGTTTGTGATGGAAAATAAACCCTAAATGGGAAGGACATCATTTAGCTAAAGATAAACATAATCCCAAGGGGATTGGTGAGTTTGGAGGCATATTTTGATGTAGTTGATAGAATCAAGTTGAGAGAATCATTAATTTGAAAAGGTGTGACTAAGTTTAACTTGGATTCTCATGATAGTCCAAGAAAGGTTAAGTTGGGTACTCACCTAACTGCAATTGAGAAACAAGCTTACAAGCAACTACTAAAGAGGTACCAAGATTGCTTAGCATGGTCTTATTCTAAGCTAAAATCATATAAGGAAGATTTATTCTAGCACATCATAACATTAAAAATTGATTGCAAGAATTTTAGGTATAAATAGAGACCCATTAACCCCATCTTGTCAACTAAGATGTGGGATGATTTAAAGAAGCTAAGGGATGGTGGTATCATTCAGCCCAGTCGATATTCATCATGGGTTGTAAATCTAGTCCCTATAAAAAATAATATGGTGACATCTAATTGTGTGTGGATTTTAAAAATTTGAACAAAACTTATTTAAAAGACAATTATCCCTTACCCAATATGGATAACTTGTTACAAAGTGTCACTAGATCAAAAATGTTGTCCACATTAGATGTATCTTCTCAGGTTACAACTAGGTTGTGGTAAAGGAATCTGAGAGGTCTAAGACCACATTAAATATGATTTAGGGCACATATGTATATGTCAATATGTCTTTTGGGTTGATTAATAATTGTGTAATGTTTTATTGAGCTATGGATGTCACTTTTGTAGGGATAATTAACCAGTTGATTGTTGTGTATTAGGATGACATTACTATGTACTCCAAGACTAGACCATTTGGAACATCTAAAAAAGGTGTTGATCAGAAGCAAGGAGTTCAAAATTTCACTTAATATAAATTAGTGACACTTTGTATTATAAAAATCCAAGTTTCTAGGACATATAATGTCTAAGGATGGTGTCATGATTGACCCCAAAAGGGTATAAGCCATTGACATAATGCCTATCCTATAGTCTTTCATTGGAAAAATTACTCTGCCTATTAATTCCATGATGAGGAAGGACCATACCATCAAATGGGAGGAGAAGGTCATATAAGCATTCAATGACATCAAGAAAATTTTAAATTCTACCCCTATTTTATCTAATCCTAATTACACAAAGTCATTCTAGATATTCTCTTTTGCATTGCACAATATTATTTCTATTTTCATGTTGTAAAAGAATGAAGATGGTCATGATCAGCCCATAGCTTTATTTATAAAATACATGCAAGGTCCTAAACTAGACTAGACTATTATGGAAAAACAAGCTTTCACTCTTTTGAAGGTTGTTAAAACATTCAGGTCATATATTATGAGTTCAAATATTATTGCCTATGTCCCACACACCATGGTGAATGACATTTTAACTTAGATTAAAGTATCTAATAATAGATGTAGCCGGGTTAACAAGTTACAAGAGTATGACATGGATATCAAGACCACCAAATTATTAAGAGGGATGGGTCTAGCCAAGCTTATGGTTGAGACCAATTTGCGAGTTGTTGAGGTAAACACCATTGTTTTTAATGTTGATTATTCTTTGAGTCAATTTAACATGTCCATGGTAGAGAGATATTGTTTACTACTTGTGACATCTTAGTTGTCCCCTGAATTTGAAAAGAATCAAATGAGAACTCTTAATCTTGTGTCCCAAAAATACCTTTTGATTAAGAATGGACTAGCATGGAAGAATCTAGATGGGGTTATCCTAAGATGCATGCTAGAAGAGTAGACTGTTATCCTTATTGAAGACTTCTATAGTGGAGTGTGTGATGGACATTTTTCACTTAAAGTTACAACTCAAAATTTTGAGAGGTGTTTATTGGTGGCCATAACTATTTAAGGATGTTTCTTAGATAATTAGGTGTGAGAAATGTTATCACTTTGATATGAGGATCAAAGCTATAGGTTCTCTTACCTTATAGCTTGTGATGATTAAAGGCCCATTAAAATAATGGTGAATGGATCTCATTGGAGAAATTTTTGATTCATCAAGTGTTAGACATAGATGGATACTAGTTGTAACTGACTACTTCACAAAATGGATTGAGGCAATCCCTACAAGGAAATCAATGCACCAGGTAGTAATGGTTTTTTTTACTAAATTAGATTATTTTTAGATTTGGTGTACCTATTGAAATTGTTGTTGATAATGATATGAGATTCAAAGCTAAAACTTTAGTGCCATTATGTAAAGAGTATGAGATTGAAATGACCTATGCTTCCAATTACAATCCTCAAGGGAATGTGAAAGCAAAATCAAGTAATAAGAACTTTCTCAAGATCATCAAATGAAAATTGGAAGAAAATAAGAAGTGGGGTGAATATTTTATGTTTTCTTTAAGGGATAATAGGATCATTCCTAAAATAGATATAGGAAGAATCCCTTTTGATCTTATTATTGAGCTCAAGAAATTTTGCCTATGAATTTACAATTTCCCACCTATCAACTCATGCAACAACTAGGAGATGATGAGAAGATCAACCACTATGAAAGCAAGATGAACCATATTATTGAGCTTGATGAAATTCAAAGAAAAGATCATGAAAAACACCTCAAGATAAAATAGAATCTCAAGAGAATATTTGATGGGAAGGTCACTAAACAAACCTTTCAAGTAGGTGATCTAGTTATATTTTGGGACAATAAGCTTGAGGAGAAAGGAAAGCATGGAAATTTTGATGTCTTGTGGATGACTCCATATTCCATTGACTACCAAATTAGGGAGCATAGTTTATTCTTGAGAGACTTGGATAGCGAAATACTGGAGTTGTTAGTCAATGGTAGACATATGAAACACTTCCTTGATTAAGTCCCTAACATCTATACCATATTGTATAGTATTTTGTTGCTTTTTTAACCCTCTATTTTAGGCATTTATTATATATTTTCACTTTGTGTTTTATTGTGTCTTCATTTCTAGATCCTCTTGATCTATTTTTGTTAAGTCTACCATGTTTTGTTGTGCCTTCATGAGCATTTGTAGAAAATTACTAAGTCTTAACTCTATGGCCCATTAGATTAACACCTGGTATTATATTTTTGTATTCTTTTCATACCCGTGGAGGGTATGAATCACTATGTGAGAGATAGTGTTAGTGCCCAAAATTTAATTAAATAAATTAAGACCTTTTCAATTTAAATTCCTAAGTCTAGCTTGAGTTGAGTATTAAAGCCTAAGTCCTTATCCTAATTATTGTTTCCAAGTGTTCTTTTAAAAAGTTTGAGTTCATGTTTATTCAGTTAGGTGATTTAACTTGGCCTTTATCTAGTGTTTTTCCTTTGAGCACTTTATTTTAAAAGTTTTCTTTATTTGATATTTGGGTTTATGTTCATTACTAGTTGTCATTCTAAGCATGTACCTAGGTTTTAAATTCCTTTCTGTAGTTATATTTGGAAATGTGTTGTTGAATACCTTTTAAGGGCACCTTGGGTTTATGAATTAGTAGGAGAAAGTATTTGAGATTAAAGTTTTATTATATGTTATAGGGTTTCATGAATCATTTAATGTTTACCATTATCTTTCATTTGAATTTTTTTTACATCTTTGCTAATAAATATTGTCATGAAATACTACTAGACACCCTACTATTTATAAGTCACAAGCATGCCACCCTCTATTTTATAATTATATAACTTGTCCTACCCTATCTTACACTATAAATAATACACCCCTTGCATACTATAAGTTTTATTTTCCTTGCCAATTCATAAGATCTCACATATTTGAAATGTGTTTGTAGTTTATGATTTTAAAGTCTAGCATTGTAGTCTCTTATTTGAACCCTATTATTAAATACTCTATATAATGAATATTGCAATCTCTTTTTAATTTGTATGTAGTATTTTGTATATGAATTAGATAATTGTGCATTTTGTGTGATAACCTTCATGGGTAAAGTGTGAAAACTTGGTTATCCCTTGATCATATATGTACCTTGTGCCAAAAATCCACATGGAGATTAAATTGCAAAATATCTTCATGTGAGCAAGCTACCCCATAAGTCTTATCACCTTGGTTTAGGTAGAGACAAAGGTATCATAGAGTTAACCATACCCTTTGTAGGTACCTCTAAGTAATGTTTTACATTTATTCTAATCTTGATACCAAACCCTTCCCTAGATACAATGACAAACTAATGGGTTTTTTATCACTGCTTGCCATTATCTCTCAAGTGTGAAAGACTGAGTGTATGAGGTGTAAAATTGGGAGCCAATAGATTCTAACATATATAAGATAGCTGACATCAACCTAAGCCACACAAACCTAGCTAACTTCTGGGTTAAGATCAATACATAATTCAAAAATGACTAGATTCAAAGCATGTATGATAGTGGTTTACCTTAAGATACAACCTTTTTAAAATTAGAAGGCCAAAAGGGATACTTTTAGCATCCAAGTACTATTAAACCAATGACTAGACCAAGCACAACTAGTTTCTACAATGGAATAAACTTCTCTAACCCCTCTTCTTATGTATACTATCTAACTTATGTAATCAATTACTCCCTCATCTATCCCACCATTGCAAGTGATACCTTAAGTAGTGACCCAATAAATATAGTTGGTTATCCCAAATCCATCTTCACCTCCCTCTTCCACAATCACTTCCACATCATCCCCTATATTTATTACCACCCCATTGATCAAAAATACCACCAATCAATACATGGCTCCTAACTCAATCATTCTAATTGAAATCTCACCATTCACCATAAAGACTGGGTTGATAACAATTCCATATTCATATTACATCACAATACCCAATACTTATACTCTATCTATTACAACCAAACCACTAGATTATTTTTCTTCCTTAGGAAACATCCTTCCACAAATTCCCTTTTTACTTTTGCACATCATTACCTTTCCACCTATGTCACTCTCAGCTTCCACAACACTTATAAGCACATCCACTAAACCCATCTAAGTATCCTCACCTTTTCCAACTCTCACCTTGACCCAAAATCCCATAAAAGAGGAGGAAATATAGAATCCCAATGACACAATTATGGATAATCAAGCCATCATTGGGGTAGAGATAGACAAATCATCAGTTCAAGACTTAAAGACAACATCAGTGGTATATACAACACTTGTTACAATAACTACTAGTGTGGTATCTTCATCCATAGATTCATAGGTAATAGTGGCCAATAGAATGGGATAGGATTCATTGATATTCACTCTGAGATAGATTGAAAAATTAGTGTCTAAGAAGAGGAAATAAATGATATCTCCTAACACACTATAGGTTGGTCTATTTGAAGAATCTAAATGACCAAAGAGAGGTACCAAGACTATTTTCATAGTCTCTTATGGTGTAATAAGGGAGAAGTATGTGGAGAAATTAGTCTTCCCACCTAAAAAATAAAAAGAAAATTTATTAATGGAGGATTATTAGGTATCCATGGTACACTTTGGTCATCCAATAAAAGAGGGATTGAAACATGATGTAGAAACAAGCATAAGTTCTCTCTTCGAGATAATGGATAGTGACAAGGTCACTAAGGATGAGTTGGAGAATAAGGTATAATAGTTGAAAAATACCTTGAGAAGGGTCATAGACCCAACACATCCTCTTGAATCAACCCAACCAAATAAATTTAACCCTTAGTTCCCTATTAAAGATACATTTTTTATAATGACAAAGATTGGCACAATGGGCAGAGTTAAAAAGGACTGAGATGAAGAACTAGTCACCAAAGGAAATAAGGTGATAGGGTTGGCCATGGATTATTACAAGAAAATTAAAGATGACATTGCATCTCTAAAGGTAGAAATAAATAAATGTAAGGAATAATTTGGAAGGCTAAATCTCTAATTTCCCAAGTTATAGGCCATTGATCAAATAGAGAGTGACATCTTCATGTTTGAAAAGATAATAAAAAAATCCTTTGGATCATGATGAGATGGAGAGGGTAGCCAAGTTCATAATCAAAATACTTAGTGAAAATATTGATAATGCCGAAAGCAAAATTGACAAGTTCACTAATGTAATGTACAATATTTAAGATTCAATTTGTAAACTGTCATGTGAGGCAATAGATTACCAAGATAAACCTCTTCCTGTTTAGGTTGTCCAAGATAAATTGAAGAAGGTGATTAAGAGGGATTTATCTCATGAAACAAATTTCAATTTGGATTCCATCCATTGGTTTATCAAGTACCATAATATATTTGATTATATGGGAAAATATATCTAAATATATAAAGCTTCTGAAGAATTATCTGAGGTAACAACAAAATGTGACATCAATAATATTTACTTAATTAGTCCTGATGAAGATCACTTACAAGAAATATTTAGTATCTTCAATGCTTATATCAAGAATATACAAGAATAAAAGGACAAGGAATCCTCTAATGTCACTATCATTGATTAATTATTTGAAAAAATGCATTTAATAAATTACAAATTTTGTAAGCTACATTATAAAGTTGGAAGTTGTAAATTACAAGCATCATTTGACAACTCTTAGCTTTAAGTTTAAAATTTTCTCATTTTAATTTTCAATTATCATTTTTTCAAGTTTGAATTGAAAAAGTGAAACTTGTATTTTGCAATTTTCTTTTTGACAAGTGGAATGACTTAAAAGTTGTACAAACTCACTTTATAATTTGCACATTCTTTTTGTCAAGTGACTTATAAGTTACAAAATTCTTAACTATAAATTATAATTTAGTTTTTTCAAGTTATGTTTTAAAATATTAAAATATCAAAAAAAGTATTAATTTTTTTTTAAAGATTGACCAAGTCAGGAAGTTTCATTTTGGCACCTCATTTCTCAGTGAAAAACTTCATCAACTAAACTCAAGGAGAGATGGTTTGAATGGAAGACTCTAATAGAATTTTCTCATTCCTCAACACTTGGTAAAGTGTGCAGATGCTTGAAAAGTATTTTTATTCATTATACTCTACTAAATATTCCTCTTCAAGCTAAAATTATGACATTTGTATGAACACTCCCTGATTTCTTGCTCAAGGAGTAAATGTGAAATTTTTTGACTTCTCTCTCAAAAGAGTAAGTTTTCTATATAAATATGGGTCTCTTGCATAACCCATGGATCTTTTTTATTACAGATATTTTTTATGCTTTTTATAAGTTCATCTACATGTTGTAACCTAGAGAATATTAATATATTAAAGTTTTGCCTTCCTTATTTTGTGTCATCCTTGTGTATGTATATATTTTGTTACATTTTTGAATGATATAAGTATTATTTAAGTCATATAGGATCATTTGTGGTATTTATATTTCCCTTTTTAAATATTATTGAGGAAAAATTAAGAACTTTGTTCTTTATATGATAAAATGTCTAACATTGTAGTTGATGTTATCCTCATGTAAAATTATGTTTCAAGAGATTTTAGTATATTATTGTTTAAACTATGTTCAATCAAAGTAAGAAACTATTTCCACTGAAATAATTTCATGCATCACCATTTCTAGTTTAAAAACTCCTAAACTCTTTTCCTTATAGACAAAACCCTAGTTAGGAGTAAAATCACAAAGAATCTATAATTACAAGTGAATTGGTCATGAATCAATTGAACTAAGCTTAGTGAAAGGAGGTCAGACTTCTCTAGAACTTCACCTTAATTTCCTAAGGTCCCATAACTTGGAGGTGATCCTATTGTGTCATTGTATTTCTATATACTACAACTCCTACTAGACATATTAAATGCAAAATATAATTGATAACATTATGCAAACAATTATTTTTAAAAATGAATAAATTATTGCACTCAAACATGAAATTGCATGTCAAAATTATACAATTTCTAATTTACATAAATCAATTATTTCACTTCTACATTATTTTCATAGCAACATGATAAGTATGTAATCATCTTTAGACACTCTCAATGACAAATTCATGTCTTTTGTACCTAAAACTAGCACTCATAATAGTGAAACTTATTGTTCTTGTCAAACACCTAAATATTTTTTGAACATTTCTTCTACCAACCTCGTGTATGTAAATGTAAATGCAACTAATCTATAAATCAATCCTAACTCATAGAAGATAAATCATACTTATACTTTTGATTGTTTATACGAGATATTTGGGGCCATGACTAAAATTAATATACTATACCTAACCAAGGGATATATTACCAAGATAATATCACTAAGGAGGGTTCCAAAGCCTCCATTAAAGTAAACTATATAATAACCCTAGCTAGGTCTTAGTTTTTCATATTCACTAAGTATAACGACAAAATCAACTTAAAATAAAATATAGTGTTCACCAAAGCTTGTATCACAAATGAGGAATTAGTAAGCATAAAATTAAATATGCATAATATAATATTAATAAATTTATGTATAGGTGAAACCCTAATACATGGAGAGAATAATATATTCAAAAGCCATTACTTATGCTACTTCTATCAACTAAAAGAGAGGAGTAAAGTTAGAGATACTTACCTTGAAGATGAACCCATTGAGACTCAATATCTCCCTTGGCCAAATGTGCTTCAAAAGGTATTATTATGGCTTGTAAAGATCACTAATAAAGTTAAAAACATCCAAGACTTCTCAACAAGAAAAGATTCTTCTCCAGGTACAAACCCTAAGCGATGGCTACTCAAGTATAAAGGTGGAAGAGCATATTGTAAAGAAGCACAAATAAATAAACTCTTGTTTTCTCTCTAAGAATGGTGAAATATATATATATATATATATATATATATATATATATATATATATGTATATGTATATGTATATGTATATGTATATGTATATATATGTATATATATATATATATATATATATATATATATATATATATATATATATATGTATATGTATATATATAAATTTAACCCTAGACCTTTTCAAAACTTTAGCCAACAAGGTCAATCCAATAAAATATGTATCATTATTGATAAAATCAAGTTAGTTCTTGGTTTAATTTATATATGGGCCAACCTAAACATTAAATTAGTTTTTTCAATTATATACAGGGTTAATAGGGTTGACAGTGTATTGTAAACTATTAGAAAGTGTTTTTTAGGCTAGGGAAGGGCTAATGAAGGCAAAAAATGACTATAAGAGGGTGAAAATAAGAGGCAAAGATTAGGGTAGAATTTTTAATATATTTTTATTTGAATATAAAGTGGTATTATAGGTAAAATAATCATATTAATTACTAATAGTCTTCCCACCCCTTTCTCTATGAAATCCTGAAGGCATGCACTCAGAGAGATTGAGACTCAATGGGTTCCTGCAAAATAAAAAACAATAGTAATTGATAAAAGTTAAAAATATTATGTGTATACATATGCCCCAATATATTATCATCATGTGTCACTTAGGTTAAATAGGGTATGGTGCTTTAATAAAATAACAAAGCAACACACAATGTTGAAGTTAAAAAATTATCGTATTTGAAAGCATTAAATAAGTAAAATTAAAGGACTAATATAGAAATATTGAAAAATAAAAGTAATTTATGTGTACCTTGACTTAACTTTATCATTATATGGGGTTATATTGTGTTTTTTGTTTTGATTGTGGAAGGCACAAATCCTACTTTTGAAAAACTGAAGGATGCACAACTAAAGATAAAAAACAAACAAACATAGGAAAGCCAAGATAAATGATGCAGTGTACATGAGACTTAATTATAAATTTGGTAACTTGGGGTAAAAAATTTAATTTAGGACTAAATGACCAAGTCAAAATTTATATTAAATTGGGTAAATAAAAATCCAAGGCTACTAAAGAATAAAATATCAAACAAGTAAACCTTAAGTAAGAAAGGTGAATTTGAAAATTTAAGCCAAGGATACATGTCAAAAAAAAATGACAATCAAACATCAATGTGAAATTTGTAATAATCCTTAAAAATATGGACAATTAAAATGGTAAAACAACATTGATGAGTGAATAATAACAATCCTTGCTCAAACATCAATGGAAAAATTACATAAAATAGAAAATAATATTGGTGAGTGAGAAGGAACAAGCCAACCTCACTCAAAGATATAATAAGAACATGGAAGTATAAATAGAATTAGGTGTCAAAAAAAATGTAGTATAATAATGAAAAAAGGGTAAAATAAATCAAGGCACATCTAGAAATGTAAGGCCATGGTCTAAACAAAATAATCCATACTGACTCAAGCATATTGTTTTGTTCTAAAGTTAAATAAAGCTAAAACATAGTAGTGATAGCATGTTTTTAAGAGATGAAGAAGAGGTAATATATAAGAAATGGGAAAATAGATTTATAATCACACTTGCCTATCAAGGGGAAAAATGAAATGGGTGGAGGGGGAAGGGAAGGAAAAATCAAGGTACATAAACTCTTTATTGAATTCAAGACACTCAAATTAGGCTTGTCAAAAAAAGAGGATTGTCGACATTAAGAAATTTGAAGAACCTTTAGCCACAAAAATATTAGGTCAACAAATGATGTATTTATATCATCCCATAAAGGCTATATGTATGAAACATATAATGGACCTACCTTCCCGTAAGGTGTTCCTTATTTCTCAGTACCCCTCATAGAACCATTGATATATTGTGAAGATTGGGTATTTGTGTGAGAAATTAGGTATCACCATAAAGTGTTTATGAATTCTCTGATTTTAATATACTGGCCTATTGTACCCCAATATACCTCATATCTATTATGAGGCCAATTGTGGAGTTTGAGCTTAAATTTGAAGTAGGTGATGTGATATTAATCATGTATTTTAGTGTGATTTGAACTTTTTGACTTAGTATATTTCTTTTTGTATCATTACCTTTTCTTTCAAATGATTTGTATTTTAAAATTTTTGATGGCTTTTTCTATTCCTCCTCCATAAGAATTCAAAAAATAAAACATGAGTGCTAAATATGACTATCATTTGAAGATGTTTGACTTGGTAGATAAGAAGGAAAACTTCGAGAGCATGGTGTTTAAGAGTCTCATTAATTCATTTGAAATAAATATTCTATCTTGAATTCAACTTTGGTATATCTAGATTAGAATGAAAGGAAAGGAAATCAAGAAGAATGAAAACATAAAACAATTTAAATTACTTCAAATTATAAAAAATGTGATAGAATTTAAAAATGGATACAATGACAGTGAAGTGTGATTCCTTATCATACAAATCAGGGAAGTTTAGATAAACATGATAACACCTTATTGTTGTACAAATTTTATCTACAAAATAAAGAAAAATCTAAAGCTAATAACAAGGGATTAGAAACTTATAACTAATACAAATGCATTCTAGAAAAGGAAAATTGAATTGTAAAGATGGTGATTTTATGAGGAAAGAATAGTACTATCCATGGTATTACACTACAACTCATAAAAAAGAACAAACGGGTGCACAAAGCAAGAAAAATGAAGTGACAAAGATGGTGTTTATGAGGAAGCCCAGGTCCTATCCTTGTTCTTACACTACAAATCAAAAATGAAAAACCCAAGGGGTGTTAAAATAACTGGAAATAAATAAGTGAAAAAAAGGAAAAAATAAGGAAGAATGGGTCCTATCCATGGTTTTATAGTGAAAATCATGATAAAATAGAAACTAAAGGACCAAAATAAGGGACTAAGATTGTGGAAGGAGAAACTATTACAGAGGGTGAGACCCATGTAAGTATCTTGAAAAATGTTTTAGAATGATATCATATATAAAACATGATAAGAAGGCAAAGATCTAAGAAAAATAATTTGTAAGAATTATGCATTGGTGGGCTCTTTAAAAATGTGTCCTTCATTAGTTTGAAGGTGATAGGTGCTATGACTAAGGATTTTTTTGAATAAATAAGGGCCTCACCATTTTTGGGCTTATTTACCTTATTTATTATGTGTGTAATTTAATTTAAAGACAAGATCACCAACATTAAAAGTACAAATTTTAAATATTTTATTATGTTGTTTGGTAATGTGTGACTTTTATTAGTGATTTTATTGTAGGGTAGAAAGATGGTATTTGTTAAGAAGGTCAAGAGTGTGACGATGTGATTCACATAATTACTTGTCAGGTATGATACCATGAAGATAGATATGGAGAGAGGTAATCTCAACTTATAATGGGAGGATGGATTCAAAATCATAGATTAATGAAAATGGTGTTGCCCTAGTGGCAGTGTGTATGCTAGTGTGATAGGCCTAGAGAATAGGATATAGATGAACATACCAATATTTTTTAAGAATTTTTTTTATTATCCTTAGCTTGGCCATTGCATTGAGGTTGGTAGGGTGTGGAAAATTTATAATGGATTTTGAATTTAGCATAGATCTATTTGACATATTTATATTTGAATTTACCACCATTATCAAAAAGAAGATTTTAAGGAACACTAAAGTGAAAAATGACTTGATTGAGGTTGAATTTATAAATGGTGGCTTTAGTGATAGTGATGAGGGGAATGGATTTGATCCATTTGATGAAATAATCAGTAGCTGTGATGATAAAGACATTCCCATATTATGATCAAGGTAATTTGCCTGTGAGATCTAATCCCCGCATTGAGAATGGCGAGCGAGATTACACAGTTTGTAGCTTGGTGAGATTTAAATGGATTAGATCATCATAAATTTGGTATTGAATAAAATTTTTCTTAGACTTGATGGCATATTTTTTAAGAGTAATCCAAAATTAACCCATACACAAGCATTTATGGGATGTAGTATAGCCTCTACCGTGACCACTACAAATTCCCACATACTTATTCAAGATGAAGAAAAACCTATTCTTTCATAACAAAATGGAGCAAGTTACCTTTAACAATGAAATAATAAATGAGGTTAGATCAAAATAAATATTTAAAAGCTTATTTGCGAATTCAAGTCTTTTCATTGGAATCAATGTTTGGAGGATAGGTTTGGTGTTCAAGGAATTGAATGATGTCTTTATACCATGGGCTCTATCAAATGGTAACAACATCCATGTCATAGATGAGGGAATATTTTAGTTGAATGGACTATGGGGAGTTTATTATTTGTCTAAGAAAGGTAGAACTGGTAAGAACTTGGTGTGAATGAAATAAAGATGTTGAAGAAGCAAGTGAATCAATAATAAAATTTTGATCTCAAGGGATGGGCTTGATGGTACAAAAAGGGAATTATTTGGAAAGGGTAGTTTAAATTGGATGATAAGCAATGATATTTTTGTTTTTTCATTGATAATCACCATTAACCTATTGGTAGATGAGTTGGGAGTCACCCAAAGTGTACATATATTTTATGTTTAAATCAAGTGTCACTCACATGCCTAGGATTAAAGCTTCATATTATGCCATGTTGTTAGTGAGATTGAATACAATAGAAAATGCCAAAGGGATAATTTTACCAAGAGGACTAGTGAAGATACAACTTACCCCAACTCATTGAAGGAATTTGGATCCATCAAATTGAAGGGTCCAAGTATATTCATGTAAATTTACTTTAATTTTATCAAGTTCTTCGATGACTAATTTAGATTTAGTAGTATCAAGAAGGATAGAGGAATCTTCTTGATTATTTGCTTCAATATCAATAGTGAAATTATGGATGTAATATAATATATATATATATATATATATATATATATATATATATATATATATATATATATATATATATATATATATATATATATATATATATATATTAATACCTTCAATATATATGATGTTATCATCAAAAATACTATCATGAAGGTGTTCTATAATTGTTATAGGAGTGACTATTAGTTGGCCAACAATGATTTATCCTTTGACAACTTTTTGCGTAATAATGTGGAGATCATATTTTATGAGAAGGACCATCCACTTGCCAATTATGTATCAAAAATGGAATGATCTAGATAATAAGTGACAAAATAGATTATAATGAATAATAAAATAAGTTGTTTGATAAAGCATATAATTCCAAAGTTTTTCATTACTAAAATATATGGCAAGGCAATCATGTTCTAATTTTGTATAACATTTTTCATATTCAATGAGGCCTCAACTAATATAATAGATGGAATATTATCTTATGGTATCATCTTATTAGGAAATAATTTCCCCAACTGATATGAATGTGGAAGTGTATAAGATTAAAGGATGATCATTAGAAGGTGGATGAAGGGTGGGTCGATTAATCAAAGAGTGTTTCATATTATCAAATGTTTACTAGAAAGAATTTTTCCATTCGAGGGAATTAAATTTATTTAAAAGATAATTAACATAATAGATGTGGGAAACCATTTTGGGGACAAATCATCTTATTGCCCCAAGTTTGATAGTGTAAGTACGAATATACTGAATGGAACAAGGGATGGGCATGTTAAAAATAACATTGATCTTAGTAAAATAAACATTGATGTTTTAAAATATTCAAATATCAAAAAAGTATTATTTTTTTTAAAGATTGACCAAGTCAAGAAGTTTAATTTTGACTCCTAATTTCTTGGTGAAAGACGTCATCTATTGAACTCAAGGAGAGATGGTTTGAATGGAAGTCTCCAATAGAGTTTTCTCATTCTTCAACACTTGGTAAAGTGCTCAGATGCTTGAAAAGTCTTTTTATTCCTTATACTCTACCAAATATTTCTCTTCAAGATAAAATTATGACATTTGTATGAACACTTCCTGATTTTTTGCTCAAAGAGTAAGTGTGAAAGTTTTTGACTTCTCTCTCAAAAGAGTAAGTTTTTTGTATAAATATGGGTCTCTTGCATAACCCATGGAATTTTTTATGATAGATATATTTTTTTATTTTGATAAGTTCATCTACATATTGTAACCTAGAGAATATTAATATATTGAAGTTTTGCCTTCCTTATTTTGTGTCATCCTTGTGCATGTATATATTTTGTTACTTTTTTGAATGATATAAATCTTATTTAAGTCATATAAGATCATTTTTGGTATTTATCTTTCCCTTTTTAAATATTATTGAGGAAAAATTGAGAACTTTGTTCTTTATTTGATAAAGCGACTAACATTATAGTTGATGTTACACTCGTGTAAGATTGTGTTTCAAGAGATTTTAGTATATTATTGTTCAAACTATGTTTAATCAAAGTAATCAACTATTTCCACTAAAACCCTTTCGTGCATCACCCTTTCTAGTTTTAAAACTCCTTCTAAGCTCTTTTCCTTATAGACAAAACCATAGTTAGGAGTAAAATCACAAAGAAGCTATAGTTACAAGTGAATTGGTCATGACTCAGTTACACTAAGATTAAGGAAAGGAAGCCAGACTTCTCCAAAGGTTCACCTTAATTTGTAAATTCCCACAACTTGGAGGTGATCCTATTGTGTTATTGTATTTATATATACTACAACTCCTATTAGACATATTAGATATAAAATCTAATTGATAACATTATGCAAACCATTCTTTTTTAAAATGAAGAAATTATTTCACTCAAACAATAAATTGCATGTCAAAATAATATAATTTCTAATTTGCATAAATTGGTTATTGCACTTCAACATTATTTTCATAACAACATGATAAATATGTAATCATCCTTAAACGCTCTCAAGGACAAATTCATGTTTTTTGTACCTAACACTAGCACTCATAATAGTGAAACTTATTGCACTTGTCAAAAACTTTAATAATTTTTGAACATTTCTTATACCACCCCCATGTATGTAAATGGAAATGCAACTAATCTATAAATCAATCCTAACTCAGAGAAGATAAATCATACTTATACTTTTGATTATTGATACTAGATATTTAGGGTCATGACTAAAATGAATCTTATATACCTAACAAAGGGATCTCTTACCACAATATATCACTAAAGAGGATTCCAAATCCTCCAATCAATCAAAACTATATAATAACCCTAGTCAGGTCTCAATTTTTCATATTCACTAAGTATAATGACAAAATCAACTTAAAATATAATATAGTGTTCACCAAAGCTTGTATCATAAATGAGGTATTAGTAAGCATAAAATTAAGCATGCATAAGATAATCTTAATAAAGTATGTATAGGTGAAACCCTAATACATGGAGAGAATAATATATTCAAAAGCCATTACTTATGCTACTTCTATCTATTAAAAGAGAGGAGTAAAGTTAGAGATACTTACCTTGAAGATGAACCCATTGAGACTCAATCTATCCCTTGGCCAAATGTGCTTGACAAGAGATCTCTATGGTTTTTAAAGATCACTATGAAAGGTTAAAACATCCAACACTTTTGCACAAGACAAGATTCTTCTCCAAGTAGAAACCCTAAGATATGGATCCTCAAGTATAATGGTGGAAGATAATATTGTAAAGAAGCATAAATAAATAATTAACTCTTGTTTTCTCTCTAAGAATGGTGAAATTAATGTATATATATAGTTGAATTTAACCCTTTACCTTTTCAAAACTTTAGCCAACAGGGTCAGCCCAATCGACTCTATATAATTATTGATAAAATCAATTTAGGTCTTTATTTAGGTTATTTAGGGGTCAACCTAAAACCTAAATGATTTTTTTCAATTATATATAGGGATAATAGGGTTGACAATGTATTGTAAACTCTTGGAAAGGGGGTTTTAGGCTAGGAAAGGGTTAATCAAGGCAAAAAATGACTATAGGAGGGTAAAAATAAGAGGCAAAGCTTAGGGTAGTCCTTTTAGGAGATGGTTATTTGAATATAAAGTGGTAGTATAGGGACAACAATCCTATGACATACTAACATTCTTCCCACCCCTTTCTCTATGCACTCTTTAAGGCATGCACGCAAAGAGATTGAGACTCAATGGGTTCCTATAAGATAGAAAACATTAGTAATTGATAAAAGTAAAAAATATTATGTGTATATATATGCCCCAATCGATTATCATCATGTGTCACTCAGGTGAAATAGGGGATGGTGCTCTAATAAAAGAACAAAGCAACACACAATGTTGAAGCTAAAAAATTACAGTATTTAAAAGTATAATATAAGTAAAAGTAAAGGACCAATATAGAAATATTGAAAAATAAAAGTAATGTATGTGTACCTTGACTTACCTTTATCGTTATATGGTTTTCTATTAAATTTTTAGTTCTAAATGTGGAGGGCACAAAGCCTACTTTTGACAAACTGAAGGATGCAAAACTAAAGATAAAAAACAAACAAACGTGGGAAAGCCAAGATAAATGATGTAGTGTACATGAGACTTACTTAGAAATTTGGTAATTTGGGGTAAAAAATTTAATTTAGGACCAAATGACCAAGTCAAAATTTATATTAAATTGGGTAAATAAAAAACCAAGGCTACTAAAGACTAAAAAATCAAACAAGTAAGGCTTAAGTAAGAAAGGCAAATTTACAAATTTAAGCCAAGCATACATGTCAAAATAAAATGGCAATCAAACATCAATGTTAAAGTTGTAATAATCCTTACTTAAAAAAATATGGACAATTAAAATGGTAAAACAACATTGATGAGTGAATAATAATAATCCTTCCTCAAACATCAATGGAAAAGTGCATAAAATGAAAAACAACATTAGTGAGTGAGAAGGAACATGCCAAACTAACTCAAAGATAGAATAAGAACATGAAATTAGAGTTAGACTCTGGTGTCCCAAAAATGGTAGTAGAATAATGGAAAAAGGGTAAAATAAAGCAAGGCACATCTAGAAATGTAAGGCCATGGTCTGAAGAAAATAATCCATAGTGACTCAAGAATATTGTTTTGTTCTAAAGTTAAATAAATCTAAAAAAAATAGTGATAACATGTTTTTAAGAGATGAAGAAGGGGTAATATAGAAGAAATGGTAAAATAGATATGCAATCACACTTGCCTATCAAGGGGTAAAATGAAATGGGTGGAGGGGGAAGGGAAAGAAAAATCAAATTACATAAACTCCTTATTGAATTCAAGACACTAAAATTAGGTTTATAAAAATAAGAGGATTGTAGACATTAATAAATTTGAAAAACCTTTAGCCACAACAATATTAGGTCAACAAATGAAGTATTTGGATCATCCCATAAAGGCTATATGCATTAAACATAAAATTGACCTACCTTCCCACAATGTGTTCCCTATTTCTCAGTACCCCTTATATAACCATAAATATATTGTGAAGATTGGGTATTTGTGTGAGAAATTAGGTATGACCATAAAGTGTTTATGAATTCTCCGATTCTAATATACTGGCCTACTATACCCTAATAGACCTTGAATCTATCATGAGGCCAACTGTGGAATTTAATATTCAATTTGAAGTAGGTGATGTGCTATTAATCATTTATTTTAGTGTGATTTTAACTTTTTGACTTAGTATATTTCTTGTTGTATCATTACCTTTTCTTTAAAATGATTTTTATTTTAAATTTTTTGATGTCTTTTTCTATTCCTCCTCCATACAAATTCAAAACATAAAACATGGGTGCTAAATATGACTATCATTTAAAGATGATGGACTTGGTTGATAAAAAATAAAAATTGAGAGCATTGTGTTTAAGAGTCTCATTAATTCATTTGAAATAAATATGCTATCTTGAATTTAACCCTGGTATATATATACTGGAATGAAAGGAAAGGAAATCAAGAGGAATGAAAACATAATTTTTTTTGAATTAATTCAAATTTCAAAAATGTGATAGAGGTTAAAAAGGGATACAATGAAAGTGAAGTGTGTTTCCTTATCATACAAATGAGGGAAGTTTAGATAAACATGTTAACACCTTATTTTTTTGCAAATTTTATCTACAAAATAAATAAAAATGTAAAGCTAAGAACAAGGGATTAGAAACTTATAACCAATGCGAACACATTCTAGAAAAGGAAAATTGAATTATAAAGATGATAATTTTATGAGGAAGTCATAGTACTATCCATGGTCTTACACTATAACTCATAAAAAAAAACCCAAAAGGGTGCAAAAAGCATGAAAAATAAAGTGACAAAGATGGTGTTTGTGAGGAAGAATAGGTCATATCCATGTTCTTACACTATAGATCAAAAAGGAAAAACCCAAGGGGTGTTAAAAGAATTGAAAATAAATAAGTGAAAAAAAGGAAAACATAAGGAAGAATGGGTCCTATCCATGGTTTTACAATGCAACTCATGATAATATAGAAACTAAAGGACCAAAATAAGGGACTAAGATTATGGAAAGAAAAACTATTGTGGAGGGTGAGACCCATGTAGGTATCTTGAAAAATGTGTTAGAAGGATAGCATATAGAAAACATGATAAGAAGGGAAGGATGTAGGCAAAATACATTGTAAGAATTATGCTATGGTGGGCTCTTTGAAAATGTGTCCTTAATTAGTTTAAAGGTAATAGGTGTTATGATTAAGGATGTATTTGAATAAATAAGGGCCTCACCATTTTTGGGATTATTTACCTTATTTATCATGTGTGCAATTTAATTTAAAGACAAGATCACCAACATTAAAAGTGTAAATTTTCACTCTTTTATTATGTTATTTGGCAATGTGTGTATTTTATAAGTGATATTGTTGTAGGGTAGATAGATGGTGTTTATCAAGAAGGTCAAGAGTGTGAAGATGATATTAACATAATTCCTTATCACGTATGATACCATAAAGAGAGATATGGAGAGAGGGAATCTTGAATTATAAGGGAGGATGGATTCAAAATCATATATTAGTGAAAATGGTATTGCCCTAGTAGCAGTGTGCATGCTAGTGTGATAGGCCTAGATAATAGGATATAGATGAACATACCAATATTTTCAAGTTTCATGAATTATCTTTTGGATAATTTTATTAATAATTTTTTATTATCTTTAGTTTGGCCATTGCATTGAGGCTAGTAAGGTGTGGAAAATTTATGATGGATTTTGAATTTAGCATAGATCTATTTGACATATTTATATTTGAAGATACCACCAGTATCAAAAAAAAGATTATTAAGGTGTGGAGCTAAAAGCTTCACCAATGAGCAAATACAAGGTTGTTGTATTTACACAGTCACCGATGTCAGTCAGGAATCGACTGGAGGTTACCGATGTCGGTTATGGATCGGCCAACATCGGTCATGTGTAGACAGACAGGGACTGACGTCGGTCACTTGTGCATTCCAGAAAGTCTATTTTCATGGATGAAATAGATTGTTTGCATGATTAGATTAACTGTTAGTTGTAATTCTACGTTTCTATTTTTGGTAGGACTGATTTGAACCTTTGATTAAGAGGTGTATCTAATGGTGGAGAATGCATAGATCATGATCCCTAATTCTATATAATAGGGATAGATTTCATAGCTTGAGAGAGGTGTGTAATAGACATGAAAGATAGACAATTCAAGGATTGAATTGTGTTTGTAATTGATAGAGAGAAAAATATTGAGGGAAAGAGGTCTCTACATCTAAGAGGTGTGGAAGAAAGAGAGATTTATTAAATTGTATTTCCTTCTAGAAGAGTTTAATACAAGTTTTCATTGTTTCTTGTATCTCATGTTCTTTGCTGATTCTGATTTCTAGTTGCTTATTATTCTGGTTTAATTCCATGTTTAGTTGCTTACACAAAAGTAATCAATTGTTCTTGTTATGATCCTAACAAGTGGTATAAGAGCAGGTTCACCAAGTGATACCAACTGACAAGTGGTATTAGAGCTCGGGTTCACTAACAGGTGGTTTCAGATCTATTTAGTGTGTGTTGATTACAGGTCACTCACAGGGGTTTCTATTTGAGTGGGAGTATAGCAATGGCAGAAGAAAATAAACTAAGAATGGAGAAGTTTAATGGCAAGAATTATCAATTATGGAGGATGCAAATAAAAGATTATCTGTACCAAAAAGATATGTACTTACTGTTGGGTGGGGTTTCAAGTAAGCCCAAAAATATGCAACATGAAGAACAGAATGTTCTTGATAGAAAGCCTCTGGGATCCATAAGTTTGAGCCTGGCATCTTCTATGATTTCCAACCTGTCACAGGCAAAGACAACGGTAGAGTTAATGGATACTTTGGCAAATTTATATGAAAAGCCCTCAGCTTCAAATAAGGTATATCTTATGAAGCAATTATTTAATTTTCAAATGCAGGAAGGTGGATCTGTATCTAGTCATCTAATTGATTTCCATACAATAGTAAATCAGTTAAATTCAATCAAAATAGTTTTTGATGATGAAATTAAGACTCTCTTAATTTTATGCTCTTTACCAAAAAGTTAGCATAGTTTGGTAATGGCAGTTATTAATTCTACATCTGCTACAAATATCTTGAAAGTAGATGATGTTGTTAGTGTAATATTGAATGAGGAAACTCGTAGGAAAAGCACAGGGGAAACATCAGGTAATGCTTTAAGTATTGAAAGCAGGGGAAGGCAAAAAGAGAAGCGCAAGCAAGGGAGATCAAGGTCTAAGTCAAAGATGAGAGGTAGATCCAAATCCAAAAATGGAAGAAAAATAACTTGCTAGAATTATGGAATGATAGGGCATGCAAAGAAAGATTGCTGGTTGTCAGTTAAAGAAGAAAATCAGCATGAAGGTAAAGAAGAAGCAAAAGTTGCAGGTATTATTGCACAAGATGCTCTTGTATTTTCTTTGGATAATAAAATAGAATCTTGGGTTTTAGATTCTGGTGCCTCTTTCCATGCTACCCCAAATAGAGAATATTTCAATGATTATGTGCAGAGAGATTTTGGAAAAGTTTATTTAGGGGATGATGAGCCTTGTAAAATTGTTGGTAAAGGAAAAGTGTAGGTGAAATTGCAGAATGACAACACATGGGTGTTGAACGATGTCATGCATGTACCCAACCTGAAGAAGAATCTGATTTCTATAGGAAAGTTGAGGGATGAGGGTTGTACAGTAACTCTCATAGCTGAATCTTGGAAGGTTACCAAGGGTGCACTTGTATTAGCCAGAGATAAGAGAGTAGGTACTCTCTATTTATGTAATTGTAATACTGATTATTCTCCTTCTATATTATCTACTTCAGATGTAGATACAAAGTTGTGGCACTGTAGGCTTGGCCACATGAGTGAGAAGGGAATAAAATTTCTTAAGTCAAAAGGTAAGCTTTCAGATTTGAAAAGCATCGATCTAGATTTCTGTGGGCATTGTATTTTTGGGAAAGAGAAGAGAGTGAGATTTCTCAAAACATGGTCAACAAAGAGGAAGCACAAGTTGGAGCTTGTTCACACAGATGTGTGGGGACCAACTCAGGTAGCTTCTGTTGGAGGATCACAGTATTATGTTTTTTTTCATTGATGATGTTACAAGAAAGGTATGGGTTTATTACATAAAGAAGAAATCTGATGTTTTTGACACATTTATGAAACGAAAAGCTTTGGTTGAGAATGAAACAGGTTTGAGATTGAAGTGTCTTAGGTCTAATAATGGTGGTGAGTACTACAGCTATAAGTTTAACAGGTACTATTCTATGAATGGAATATGCAAGGAAAGGACAGTTTGAAGGACACCTCAGCAAAATGGAGTTGTTGAAAGGATGAACAGAACAATTTTGGAGCATGCATGGAGTATGAAGTTGCATGCCAGTTTGCCCTTAAAGTTTTGGGTAGAAGCTATTGATACTATAGTTTACCTGATTAGAAGAGGACCCTCTACTACTCTGGATGGTGGAATTCTAGAAGAGGCTTAGATAGGTAAAAAGGTAGATCTTTCACTTCTCAGAGTTTTTGGTTCTAAAGCTTTTGTGCATGTTGATAAAGAAAATAGAAAGAAGTTGGATGCTAAATCTATGAGGTCCACTTTTATTGGTTATGGCTCTGGAGATTTAAGATTCTGGTTGTGGAATCTAGGAACTAAAAAAATTATTAGAAGCCATGATGTTGTTTTCAATGAAAAAGTGATGTACAGTGATCAGCTGAAGAAGCTGAATAATTCTAAGTAGAGCAATGTTGATTTGGATGAGGTGATGATCCAAAATGAGCTCATGGTAAAGAATTTTCACACTCAAGAAAACACAGACACCGATGTCAGTCAAGAAGGAACTGATGTTAGTCATACAAAAATTGACATCAGTTAGATAGTGACTGATGTCGGTCGGGTGGAACTGACGTCGATCAGGTACAAGCCTAGAGATGACTGAGATCGGTCACTGATAGAGAATTTGGGTGGAAAACAAGCATTGAATGAGTCTCAAACACCCAAGAGGAGGTCCGAAAGGGTAATTAAACCTCTAATTCAATATTCCCCTTCATTATTCTATTTATTGCTTATTGATAGTGGAGAACCAGAGAGTTTTGATGAAGCAATGTAGGTAGAAACCCAGAAATAGTGGGAGCTTGGCATGAATGAGGAAATTGATTCCTTGAAAGAAAACCAAACGTGGGATTTGGTTGAGTTACTAGTGGGAAAGAGAGCATTGAAGAACAAATGGGTTTATAGGTTAAAAGAAGGTGAGAATGGACAGATGAGACATAAGGCCAAGTTGGTAGTAAAACAATTTACACAGAAGCCAGGTATTGATTTTGGTGAAATTTTTTCTCCTGTAGTAAAAATGACTTCTATTCAGACTGTATTGTCTTTAGTTGCTATTGATGATTTGCATCTTGAGCAGCTTGATGTTAAGATAGTGTTTCTTCATGGAGATTTGGATGAAGAAATATATATGGATCAGCTAGAAGGTTTTGAGGTCAAGGGTAAGGAGAAGCTTGTGTGCAGGTTGAAGAAAAGCTTATATGGTCTTAAGCAAGTTCCTAACAATGATATTTGAGATTTGACAGGTTTATGACTGAGCATGGTTTCAGTAGATGTCAATCTGACGATTGTGTTTATTTTAAGAGATTGGATAATGGTAGATATATTATCATATTGCTATATGTAGATGATATGCTGGCTGTAGGTTCACACATGCAGGATATTTCTGAGCTTAACGTAAAATTAGCTCACACATTTGCCATGAAGGATTTGGGAGCAGCAAAGAAAATTCTTGGCATGAGTATTAAGAGAGACAGGAAAAATAACAGGTTGATTTTGTCTCAAGAGGATTATGTGAACAGGGTGTTGGAGAGGTTCAATATGCAAGATGCAAAACCGGTAAGCACACCTATGGCTAGACACTTCAAGTTGAGGAAAGAATAGTGTCCTAATTCACATGATGAGGTAGAGTACATGAGTAGAGTTCCATATGCTTCTACATTTGGGAGCTTAATGTATGTAATGGTATGTACTAGACCTGATATTGCCCAAGCAGTGGGAGTTGTTAGTAGGTTTATGGCCAATCTAGGAAAAGAACACTGGAAAGTAGTTCAGTGGATTCTCATATATCTGAGAGGGACCAGCAGTAGGCATTTGTGATATGGAGGGTCAAACACTTCTCTACATAGATATGTAGATGCAGATATGGTAGGTGACTTGGTTGGTAGGAGAAGCACCACAGGGTATGTTTTCACAGTTGGTGGAGCGGCAGTTAGCTAGATTTCAAAGTTGTATAAGGTTGTTGCCTTGTATACTATAGAGGCAGAATACATTGTAGTCACAGAGGCTAGCAAGGAGATGATATGGATGACCCGGTTCATGGAAGAGTTGGGAAAGAAGCAAGAGAGTTGCATATTATATAGTGATAGTCAAAGTGCACTTCATTTGGTAGATAATTCAGCCTTTTATTTAAGAACCAAACATATATAGCTTAGGTACCACTTCATTAGATAGGTATTGGAGGATGGTGAGTTGAAGCTGGAAAAGATCCATATAAATAAGAACCCTGCTGATATGTTAACCAAGCCAGTAACTAAGGAGAAGTTGAATCTTCATTCAACTTTTGTTGGTCTTCAAGATTGAGCTTGAAGATGGAAAAGCTAGAAGGTGTTGCTATAAAGGTTCAGGTGCAACTGTTTATCTCCAAGTGGGAGATTATAGAGGTGTGGAGCTAAAAGCTTCACCAATGAGCAAATGCAAGGTTGTATTTACATAGTCACCAACGTCAGTCAGGGATCGAGGGGAGGCTACCGATGTCAGTTATAGATCAGCCAATGTCGGTCATGTGCAGATAGACAGGGACCGATGTTAGTCACCTGTGCATTCCATAAAGTCTATTTTCTTGGATGAAATAGATTGTTTGCATGATTAAATTAACTGTTAGTTGTAAGTCCACATTTCTATTTTTGGTAGGATTGATTTGAACCTTTGATTAAGAGGTGTATCTAATGGTGGATAATGCATATCTTATGATCCCTAATTCTATATA
Organism: Torreya grandis; assembly: GCA_037957365.1. Taxonomy (NCBI): domain Eukaryota; kingdom Viridiplantae; phylum Streptophyta; class Pinopsida; order Cupressales; family Taxaceae; genus Torreya; species Torreya grandis. The sequence continues at coordinate 5,012,923 of JARHVA010000457.1, forward strand.
ATAGGGATATATTTCATAGCTTGAGAGAGGTGTGTAACAGACATGTAAGATAGACAATTCAAAGATTGAATTGTGTTTGTAATTGATAGAGAGAAAACTCTTGAGGGAAACAGGTCTGTACATCTGAGAGGTGTGGAAGAAAGAGAGATTTATTCAATTGTATTTCCTTCTTGAAGAGTTTAATACAAGTTTTCATTGTTTCTTGAATCTCATGTTCTTTGCTGATTCTGATTTTTAGTTGCTTATTATTTTGGTTTAATTATGTGTTTAGTTGCTTACACAAAAGTAATCAATTGTTCTTGTTACAATCATGACAAGTGGTATCAGAGCAGGTTCAACAAGTGATACCAATTGACAAGTGGTATTAGAGTTCGGGTTTACTAACAGGTGGTTTTAGATTTGTTTAGTGTGTGTTGATTACAAGTCACTCACAAGGGTTTCTATTTGAGTGGGAGTATAGCAATGGTAGAAGAAAATAAACTAAGAATGGAGAAGTTTAATGGCAAGAATTATCAATTATGGAGGATGCAGATAGAAGATTATCTGTATCAAAAATATCTGTACTTACTGTTGGGTGGGGTTTCAAGTAAGCCCAAAAATATGCAAGATGAAGAATGGAATGTTCTTGATAGAAAGGCTTTGGGATCCATAAGGTTGAGCCTGGCATCTTTAGTGATTTCCAACCTATCACAGGCAAAGACAATGGTAGAGTTAATGGATACTTTGGCAAATTTATATGAAAAGCCCTCAGCTTCAAATAAGGTATATCTTATGAAGCAATTATTTAATTTTCAAACGCAGGAAGGTGGATCTGTATCTACTCATCTAAATAATTTCCATATAAAATTAAATCAGTTAAATTTAATCAAAACAGTTTTTGATGATGAAATTAAGGCTCTCTTAATTTTATGCTCTTTACCAAAAACTTGGCATAGTTTGGTAATGGCAGTTAGCAATACTACATCTGCTAAAAATATCTTGAAAGTAGATGATGTTGTTAGTAATCTTGAATGAGGAAACTCATAGGAAAAGCACAGGGGAAACATCAGGAATGCTTTAAGTATTGAAAGCAGGGGAAGGAAAAAAGAGAAGCACAAGCAAGGGAGATCAAGGTTTAAGTCAAAGATGAGAGGTAGATCCAAATCCAAAAATGGAAGAAAAATAACCTGCTAGAATTATGGAAAGATAGGGCATGCAAAGAAAGATTGCTGGTTGTCGGTTAAAGAAGAAAATCTGCATGAAGGTAAAGAAGAAGCAAAAGTTGCAGGTATTGTTGCACAAGATGCTCTTGTATTTTCTTTGGATAATAAAATAGAATCTTGGGTTTTAGATTCTGGTGCCTCTTTCCATGCTACCACAAATAGAGAGTATTTCAATCATTATGTTTAGGGAGATTTTGGAAAAGTTTATTTAGGGGATGATGAGCCTTGTAAAATTGTTGGCAAAGGAAAAGTGCAGCTGAAATTGCAGAATGGCAACACATGGGTGTTGAAAGATGTCATGCATGTACCCAACCTGAAGAGGAATCTAATTTATACAGGAAAGTTGAGGGATGAGGGTTGTATGGTAACTCTCACAGCTGAATCTTGGAAGGTTACCAAGGGTGCACTTATATTAGCCAGAGATAAGAGAGTAGGTACTCTTTATTTATGTAATTGTATTACTGATTTTTCTCCTTTTGTATTATCTACTTCAGATGTAGATGCAAAGTTGTGGCACTGTAGGCTTGGCCACATGAGTGAGAAGGGAATGAAAGTTCTTAAGTCAAAAGGTAAGCTTTTAGATTTGAAAAGCATAGATCTAGATTTCTGTGAGCATTGTATTTTTGGGAAATAGAAGAGAGTGAGATTTCTCAAAACATGGTCAACAAAGAGGAAGCACAAGTTAGAGCTTGTTCACATAGATGTGTGGGGACCAGCTCAGGTAGCTTCTATTGGAGGATCACAGTATTATGTTTCTTTCATTGATGATGCTACAAGAAAGGTATGGATTTATTGCATAAAGAAGAAATTTGATGTTTTTGACACATTTATGAAATGGAAAGCTTTGGTTGAGAATGGAACAGGTTTGAGATTGAAGTGTCTTAGATCTGACAATGGTGGTGAGTACTGTAGCTATAAGTTTAATAGGTACTATTCTATGAATGGAATATGCAGGGAAAGGACAGTTCCAAGGATACCTCAGCAAAATGGAGTTGCTAAAAGGATGAACAGAATAATTTTGGAGCATGCACGGAGTATGAGGTTGCATGCCAGTTTGTCCTTAAAGTTTTGGGTAGAAGCTATAGATATTATAGTTTACCTGATTAATAGAGGACCCTCTACTACTCTGGATGGTGGAAATCTAGAAGAGGCTTAGATAGGTAAAAGGTAGATCTTTCACTTCTCAGAGTTTTTGGTTCTAAAGCTTTTGTGCATGTTGATAAAGAAAATAGAAAGAAGTTGGATGCTAAATCTATGAGGTGCACTTTTATTGGTTATGGCTCTGGAGATTTAAGATTCTGGTTGTGGAATCTAGGAACTAACAAAATTATTAGAAGCCATGATGTTGTTTTCTATGAAAAAGTGATGTACAGTGATCTGCTGAAGAAGATAAATAATTCTAAGCAAAGCAATGTTGATTTGGATGAGGTGATGATCCAAAATGAGCTCACGGGAAAGAATTTTCACACTCAAGAAAACACAGACACTGATGTCAGTCAAGAAGTTACTGACGTCAGTCATAAAAAAACTGACATCGGTCATATAGTGATTGACATCGATCGGGTGGAACTGACATCAGTCAGGTATAGGCTTAGAGATGATCGAGATCGGTCACTGACAGAGAATTTGGGTGGACAACAAGCATTGAATGAGTCTCAAACACCCAAAAGGAGGTCAGAAAGGGTAATTAAACCTCAAATTCAATATTTCCCTTCATTATTCTACTTATTGCTTATTGATAGTGGAGAACCAGAGAGTTTTGATGAAGCAATGTAGCTAAAAATCTAGAAACAGTGGGAGCTTGGCATGAATGAGAAAATTGATTCTTTGAAAGAGAACCAAACGTGGGATTTGGTTGAGTTACAAGCGGGAAAGAGAGCACTGAAGAACAAATGGGTTTATAGGTTAAAGGAAGGTGAGAATGGACAGATGAGACATAAGGCTAGGTTTGTAGTAAAGGGATTTACACAGAAAATAGGTATTGATTTTGGTGAAATTTTTTCTCCTGTAGTAAAAATGACTTCTATTCAGACTGTATTGTCTTTAGTTGCTATTGAGGATTTGCATTTTGAGCAGCTTGATGTTAAGATAGTGTTTCTTCATGGAGATTTGGATGAAAAAATATATATGGATCAGCTGGAAGGTTTTGAGGTCAAGGGTAAGGAGAAGCTTGTGTGCAGGCTGAAGAAAAGCTTATATGGTCTTAAGCAAGTTCCTAGACAATGGTATTTGAGATTTGACAGGTTTATGACTGAGCATGGTTTTAGTAGATGTCAATCTGACCATTGTGTTTATTTTAAGAGATTGGATAATGGTAGATATATTATCCTATTGCTATATGCAGATGATATGCTAGTTGCAGGTTCACACATGCAATATATTTCTGAGCTTAAGATAAAATTAGCTCACACATTTGCCATGAAGGATTTGGGAGTAGTAAAGAAAATTCTTGGCATGAGTATTAAGAGAGACAGGAAAAATCACAGGTTGATTTTGTCTCAAGAGGATTATGTGAACAAGGTGTTGGAGAGGTTCAATATGCAAGATGCAAAACCGGTAAGCACACCTATGGCTGGACACTTCAAGTTGAGCAAAGAATAGTGTCTTAATTCACATAATGAGGTAGAGTACATGAGTAGAGTTACATATGCTTCTATATTTGGGAGCTTAATGTATGTAATGGTATGTACTAGACCTGATATTGCCCAAGCAGTGGGAGTTGTCAGTAGGTTTATGTCCAATCTAGGAAAAGAACACTGGAAAGTAGTTTAGTGGATTCTCAGATATCTGAGAGGGACCAGCAGTAGGCATTTGTGATATGGAGGGTCAAACACTTCTCTACATGGATATGTAGATGCAGATATGGTAGGTGACTTGGTTGGTAGGAGAAGCACCACAGGGTATGTTTTCACAGTTGGTGGAATGACAGTTAGCTAGATTTCAAAGTTGTATAAGGTTTTTGCCTTGTCTACTATAGAGGTAGAATACATTGTAGTCACAGAGGCTAGCAAGGAGATATGGATGACTCGGTTCATGGAAGAGTTGGGAAAGGAGCAAGAGAGTTGCATATTATACAGTGATAGTTAAAGTGCACTTCATTTGGTAAAGAATTCAGCCTTTTATTTAAGAACCAAACATATACAGCTTATGTACCACTTCATTAGATAGGTATTGGAGGATGGTGAGTTGAAGCTGGAAAAGATCCATACAGATAAGTACCCTGTTGATATGTTAACCAAGCCAGTAACTAAGGAGAAGTTGAATCTTCATTCAACTTTTGTTGGTCTTCAAGATTGAGCTTAAAGATGGAGAAGCTAGAAGATGTTGCTATAAAGGTTTAGGTGCAGCTATTTATCTCTAAGTGAGACATTATTGAGGTGTGGAGCTAAAAGCTTCACCAATGAGCAAATGCAAGGTTGTTGTATTTACACAGTCACCGACATCGGTCAGGGATCGACTGAAGGCTGTCGATGTCGGTTATAGATCAGCCGACATCGATCATGTGCAGATAGATAGGGACCGACGTCGTCACCTATGAATTCTAGAAAGTCTATTTTCATGGATGAAATAGATTGTTTGCATGATTAGATTAACTGTTAGTTGTATGTCCACATTTCTATTTTTGGTAGGACTAATTTGAACCTTTGATTAAGAGGTGTAACTAATGGTGGAGAATGCATAGCTCATGATCCCTAATTCTATATAATAGGGATAGATTTCATAGCTTGAGAGAGGTGTGTAACAGACATGTAAGATAGACAATTCAAGGATTGAATTGTGTTTGTAATTGATAGAGAGAAAAATATTGAGGGAAAGAGGTCTGTACATCTGAGAGGTGTGGAAGAAAGAGAGATTTCTTCAATTGTATTTCATTCTAGAAGAGTTTAATACAAGTTTTCATTGTTTCTTGTATCTCATATTCTTTGTTGATTCTGATTTCTAGTTGCTTATTATTCTAGTTTAATTCCGTGTTTAGTTGCTTAAACAAAAGTAATCAATTGTTCTTGTTATGATCCTGACAAGTGGTATCAGAACAGGTTCACCAAGTGATACCAATTGACAAGTGGTATCAGAGCTCGGGTTCACTAACAGGTGGTTTCAGATCTGTTTAGTGTGTGTTAATTATAGGTCACTCACAGGGGTTTCTATTTGAGTGGAAGTATAACAATGGCAGAAGAAAATAAACTAAGAATGGAGAAGTTTAACGGCAAGAATTGTCAATTATGGAGGATGTAGATAGAAGATTATCTATATCAGAAAGATCTATACTTATTTGTGGGTGGGGTTTCAAGTAAGCCCAAAAATATGCAAGATAAAGAATGGAATGTTCTTGATAGAAAGGCTCTAGGATCCATAAGGTTGAGCGTGGCATCTTCTGTGATTTCCAACTTGTCACAGGTAAAGACAATGGTAGAGTTAATGGATACTTTGGCAAATTTATATGAAGAGCCCTCAACTTGAAACAACATATATCTTATGAAGTAATTATTTAATTTTCAAATGCAGGAAGGTGGATCTATATCTATTCATATAAATTATTTCCATATAATAGTAAATCAGTTAAATTCAGTCAAAATAGTTTTTGGTGATGAAATTAAGGATCTCTTAATTTTATGCTCTTTACCAGAAAGTTGGCATAGTTTGGTAATGGCAGTTAGTAATACTACATCTGCTATAAATATCTTGAAAGTAGATGATGTTTTTAGTGTAATCTTGAATGAGAAAACTCGTAGGAAAAGCACAGTGGAAACATCAGGTAATGCTTTAAGTATTGAAAGCAAGGGAAGGCAAAAAGAGAAGCGTAAGCAAGGGAGATCAAGGTCTAAGTCAAAGATGAGAGGTAGATCCAAATCCAAAAATGGAAGAAAAATAACCTGCTAGAATTATGGAAAGATAGGGCATGCAAAGAAAGATTGCTGGTTGCTGGTTAAATAAGAAAATCAGCATGAAGGTAAAGAAGAAGCAAAAGTTGCAGGTATTGTTGCACAAGATACTCTTGTATTTTCTCTAGATAATAAAATAGAATCTTGGGTTTTAGATGCTACCCCAAATAGAGAATATTTCAATGATTATGTCCAGGGAGATTTTGGAAAAGTTTATTTAATGGATGATGAGCCTTGTAAAATTGTTGGCAAAGGAAAAGCGCAGCTGAAATTGCAGAATGGCAACACATGGGTGTTGAAAGATGTCATGCATGTACCCAACCTGAAGAGGAATTTTATTTCTATAGGAAAGTTGTGGGATGAGTGTTGTATAGTAACTCTCACAGCTGAATCTTGGAAGGTTACCAAGGGTGCACTTGTATTAGCCAGAGGTAAGAGAGTAGGTACTCTCTATTTATGTAATTGTATTACTAATTATTCTCCTTCTGTATTATCTACTTCAGATGTAGATGCAAAGTTGTGGCATTATAGGCTTGGCCACATGAGTGATAAGGGAATGAAAGTCCTTAAGTTAAAAGGTAAGCTTTCAGATTTTAAAAACATAGGTCTAGATTTCTGTGAGCATTGTATTTTTGGGAAATAGAAGAGTGAGATTTCTCAAAACTGGGTCAACAAAGAGGAAGCACAAGTTAGAGCTTGTTCACACAGACGTTTGGGGACCAGCTCAAGTGGCTTTTATTGGAGGATCATAGTATTATGTTTCTTTCATTGATGATGCTACAAGAAAGGTATGGGTTTATTGCGTAAAGAAGAAATCTAATGTTTTTGACACATTTATGAAATGGAAATCTTTTGTTGAGAATGAAACAGGTTTGAGATTGAAGTGTCTTAGATCTGACAATGGTGGTGAGTATTGCAGCTATAAGTTTAACAGGTACTATTCTATGAATGGAATACGTAGGGAAAGGATGGTTCCAAGGACACCTCAACAAAATGGAGTTGCTAAAAGGATGAACAGAACAATTTTGGAGCATGCACAGAGTATGAGGTTGCATGCCAGTTTGCCCTTAAAGTTTTGGGTAGAAGCTGTAGATAATATAGTTTACCTAATTAACAGAGGACCCTCTACTACTCTGGATGGTGGAATTATAGAAGAGGCTTAAACAGGTAAAAAGGTAGATCTTTCACTTCTTAGAGTTTTTGGTTCTAAAGCTTTTATGCATGTTGATAAAGAAAATAGAAAGAAGTTGGATGCTAAACCTATGAGATGAACTTTTATTGGTTATGGCTCTGGAGATTTTGGATTCTGGTTGTGGAATCTAGGAACTAACAAAATTATTAGAAGCCATGATGTTGTTTTCAATGAAAAAGTGATGTACAGTGTTCAGCTGAAGAAGCTGAATAATTCTAAGCAGAGCAATGTTGATTTGGATGAGGTGATGATCCAAAATGATCTCATGGGAAAGAATTTTCACACTCAAGAAAACATAGATACCGACATCAGTCAAGAAGGAACTGACATCGGTCATACAAGAACTGATATCGGTTAGATAGTTACAGACATCGGTCGAGTGGAACTGACGTCGGTCAGGTACAGGCCTGGAGATGACCAAGATCGGTCACTGACAGAGAATTTGGGTGGACAACAAGCATTGAATGAGTCTCAAACACCCAGGAGGAGGTCAGAAAGGGTAATTAAACCTTGAATTTGATATTCCCCTTCATTATTCTACTTATTGATTATTGATAGTGGAGAACCAAAGAGTTTTGATGAAGCAATGCAGGTAGAATCCCAAAAATAGTGGGAGCTTGGCATGAATGAGGAAATTGATTCCTTGAAATAGAACCAAACATGGGATTTGGTTGAGTTACCAGTGGGAAAGAGAGCACTAAAGAACAAATGGGTTTATAGGTTAAAAGAAGGTGAGAATGGACAGATGAGACATAAGGGCAAGTTGGTAGTAAAGGGATTTGCACAGAAACCAAGTATTGATTTTGGTGAAATTTTTTCTCCTGTAGTAAAAATGACTTCTATTCGGAATGTATTATCTTTGGTTGCTATTGAAGATTTGCATCTTGAGCAGCTTGATGTTAAGACAATGTTTCTTCATGGAGATTTGGATGAAGAAATATATATGGATCAGCTGAAAGGTTTTGAGGTCAAGGGTAAGGAGAAGCTTGTGTGCAGGTTGAATAAAAGCTTATACATTCTTAAGCAAGCTCTTAGACAATGGTATTTTAGATTTGACAGGTTTATGACTGAGCATGGTTTCAGTAAATGTCAATCTGACCATTGTGTTTATTTTAAGAGATTGGATAATGGTAGATATATTATCCTGTTGCTATATGTAGATGACATGTTGGTTGTAGGTTCACACATGTAGGATATTTCTGAGCTTAAGGTAAAATTAGCTCACACATTTATCATGAAGGATTTGGGAGCAGCAAAAAAAATTCTTGGCATGAGTATTAAGAGAGACAAGAAAAATCACAGGTTGATTTTGTCTCAAGAGGATTATGTGAACAAGGTGTTGGAGAGGTTCAATATGCAAGATACAAAACTGGTAAGCACACCTATGGCTAGACACTTCAAGTTGAGCAAAGAATAGTGTCCTAATTCACATGATGAGGTAGAGTACATGAGTAGAGTTCCATATGCTTCTATAGTTGGGAGCTTAATGTACGCAATGGTATGTACTAGACCTGATATTGCCCAAGCAGTGGGAGTTGTCAATACGTTTATGGCCAATCTAGGAAAAGAACACTGGAAAGTAGTTCAGTGGATTCTCATATATCTGAGAGGGACCAGCAGTAGGCATTTGTGATATGGAGGGTCAAACACTTATCTACATGGATATGTAGATGTGGATATGGTAGATGACTTGGATGGCAGGAGAAGCACCATAGGGTATGTTTTCACTGTTGGTGGAACGACAGTTAGCTAGATTTCAAAGTTGTTAAGGTTGTTGCCTTGTCTACTATAGAGGCAGAATACGTTGTAGTCACAGAGGCTAGCAAGGAGATAATATGGCTGACTCGGTTCATGGAAGAGTTGGGAAAGGAGCAAGAGAGTTGCATATTATAAAGTGATAGTCAAAGTGCAATTCATTTGGTAGAGAATTCAGCCTTTTATTCAAGAACCAAACATATACAGCTTAGGTACCACTTCATTAGATAGGTATTGGAGGATGGTGAGTTGAAGCTAGAAAAGATCCATACAGATAAGAACCCTGCTAATATGTTAACCAAGCCAGTAACTAGGGAGAAGTTGAATCTTCATTCAACTTTTGTTGGTCTTCAAGATTGAGCTTGAAGATGGAGAAGCTAGAAGATGTTGCTGTACAGGTACAGGTGCAGCTGTTTATCTCCAAGTGGGAGATTATTGAGGTGTGGAGCTAAAAGCTTCACCAATGAGCAAATGTAAGGTTGATGTATTTACACAGTCACCAACGTCGGTTAGGGATCAACTGGAGGCTACCGATGTCGGTTATGGATCGGCCGACATTGGTCATGTGCAGACAGACAGGGACCGATGTCGGTCACCTATGTGTTCCAAAAAGTCTATTTTTATGGATGAAATAGATTGTTTGCATGATTAGATTAACTATTAGTTTTAAGTCCACGTTTTTATTTTTGGCAAGACTGATTTGAACCTTTGATTAAGAGGTGTATCTAATGGTGGAGAATGCATAGCTCATGATCCCTAATTCTATATAATAGGGATAGATCTTCATAGCTTGAGAGAGGTGTGTAATAGACATGTAAGATAGACAATTCAAGGACTGAATTGTGTTTGTAATTGATAGAGATAAAACTCTTGAGGGAAAGAGGTCTATACATCTGAGAGGTGTGGAAGAAAGAGAGATTTCTTCAATTGTATTTCCTTCTGGAAGAGTTTAATACAAGTTTTCATTGTTTCTTGTATCTCATGTTCTTTGTTGATTCTGATTTCTAGTTGCTTATTATTCTGGTTTAATTCTATGTTTAGTTGCTTACAAAAGTAATCAATTGTTCTTGTTATGATCTTGACAAAGATTATTTGGAACACTAAAGTGAAAAATGATTTGATTGAGGATGAATTTAGAAATGGTGGTTTTAGTGGCATTAATGAGGGGTATGGCTTCAATCCATTTGATGAAATACTCAGTAGTTGTGTTGATTAAGACATGCCCATATTATGATCTAGGTAGTTTGCCTATGAGATCTAATCCCCACATTGAGAATGGCCTGAGAGATTACATGGTTTGAAGCTTGGTGAGAGTTTAATGGATTATATCATCATAAATTTGGTAGGTACTACACTTTTTCTTAAACTTGATGGCATATTTTTCAAGAGTAGGCCAAAATTAACCCATATTTAAGCATTTATGGGATTTAGTATGGCCTCTATAGTGACCACTACAAATTCCCACATACTTGTTCAAGATGAAGAAAAACCTCTTCTTTCATAACAAAATGGAGCAAGTTACCTTTATCATTGCAATAATGGATGAGGTTAGATCAAAATAAATATTTAAAATCTTATTTTTGAATTCAAGTCTTTTCATTGGAATCAATGTTTGGAGGATAGGTTTGGTGTTCAAGGAATTGAATGATGTCTTTTTACCATGGGCTCTATCGAATGGTAAAAACCTCAATGTGGTAGATGAGGGAATATTTGGGTTGATTATAATATGGGGAATTTATTATTTGTATAAGAGGTAGAATTGGTAAGAACTTGGTGTAGATGAAATAAAGATGCTAAAGAAGCAAGTGAATCAATAATAAAATTTTGATCTCGAGGGATGGGCTTGATGGTACAAAAAGTGAATTCTTTGGAAAGGGTAGTTTAAATTTGATGATAAGCAATGATAATTTTGGGTTTTCATTCATAATCACCATTAACATATTGGCAGATGAGTTAGGAGTCACCCAAAGTGTGCATATATGTAATGTTTAAATCAAGTGTCACTCCCATGCCTAAGATTAAAGCTTCATAATATGCCATGTTGTTAGTGACATTGAATGTAATAGAAAATGCCAAATGGATAATTTTAACAAGAGGACTAGTGAGGATACAACTTAACTCAACTCATTGAAGTCATTTGAATCCGTCAAATTGAAGGGTCTAAGTATCTTCATGTAAATTAACTTTAATTTTAGGAAGTTCTTCAATGACTAATTTAAGTTTAGTAGTATCAAGAAGGATAGAAGAATCTTCTTGATTATTTGTTTCAATATCAATAGTGAAATTATGGAAGTAATATTTAAGATATATATATTGATTAAGACCTTCAATATATATGATATTATCATCAGAAATACTATCATGAAGGTGTTTGGTAATTGGTATAGGAGCGACTGTGAGTTAGCCAACAATAATTTATCCTCTTATAAATTTTTACATAATAATGTGGAGATCAAATTCCATGAGAAGGACCATAAACTTGCCAATTATGTCTCCAAAAAGGAAGGATTTAGATAAGAAGTGACAAAATGGATTAGAATGAATGATAACATAAGTGGTTTGATAAAGCATATAATTCCAAAGCTTTTCATCAGTAAAATATATGGCAAGGCAATCATGTTCTAATTTTGTATAACATTTTTCATTGTCAATGAGGCCTCAACTAATATAATAGATGGAATATTATCTTATGGTGTCATCTTGTTATGAAATCATTTCCCTAACTGATATGAGTGTGGAAGTGTATAAAATTAAAGGATGATCATTAGAACATGGATGAAGGGTGGGTGAATTAATTAAAGAGTGTTTCATATTATCAAATGTTTACTAGAAAGCATTTATCGATTCGAGGGAATTACCTTTATTTAAAAGAGAATTAATAGAATAGATGCCATAAACCATTTTGGGGATAAATCATCTTATTGTCCTATGTTTCATAATGTAAGTGCGAATATATGGAATGAAACAAAGGATGGACATGTTGAAAATAACATTTAACCTAACGAGATCAACATCAATATCAAGAAGAGAGACTAAAAACCCTATAAATTTTCTAGATGTGATGCCAAAAAAAAAATTGTAGGGATTTAGCCTAACTTTATATTTGATGAGGTGATTGAAGATGATAAAAATATTAGAAAGATGAGTTTTATAGAATTTATACAATCAGGTCATCCACATAGGTTTCTATAATCTTATGGATAATGTAATGTAAAATGTGGGTCATGGCCAACTTATAGCTTGCTCTAGAATTTTTGAGGCTAAAGGGAATTTTAACTTAATAATAAGTGCCCCATTCTATGGTGAAATTTATTTTATGTTAAATTTTAGGGTAAATATGAATTTGATTATAACTCTAGAAACCATCCATAAGAAACAACATTTCATAGGCAGTAGTGGAATCAACGATGACATTTTTGGAAGGTAAACAGAAGTTGTCCTTGGTGTAATAAAGATTAAGGTTATTAAAATTGATGTAAATGTGAATGACCATGGTGAATTTCTTCCAAACATGGATAATTTTTTAGACCCATTCTGAATAGTCTATAGGGTTGATAAATTTGGCATCAAGAAGTTTAATGATTTTTTATGGCATAACTTGGAAAGTTCTGGTGGAATTTTTTGGTGATTTTTTCATGTGGGTTTATCACCAAAATAGGTGATGATATTATGTAACATGATGCTAAGATCAGTTTAAATCATGTCCTCATAGGACCAAGTGAAAGTCTCACAATATTTATCAAAGAATAATCTAAAGTTACCATAATCAATTTTTGTAAGTTCTAAGTAGACTATGATTGGTTATTGGCATGATGGGGTAACATATTCAATTCTTATAGTTTCCTCAATAAGCATAAAATTATTGTCTTGGAAATGATATGGTACATTAGGGAGAGAGGAAATGGGATTTGTTTTAGGACCAATGCTAACAATGAAGTTGTTTAAACAAAGAACTTGTTGCTTGAATTTCCCAAGTTTATGATGTTGTCTAGGAATTTGAGATCTTAGGCATGAAACAATTTAAGAATGGCTTCATATCTAGGAAAATTTGGAATAAGACCATAATAATCAACATCTACATTGAGATAAATAATTGTTTTACCATGGCATTCATACTTAGAATGTATCTGACTTACATATATGGCCTTGGCATTTATTGTAATCTCAAGAGTAGGTAGATTAGGGCAGGAAGGTTGATTTGATGCAATTGGTTTATTAGTATTATTGTGGATAAGAGGAGGATTTAAAGGAATTATTGGTTTAATAAGAGTAATATGAGATGTAATAATTTCTATGGTTTCAATAGGTAATATTTTTTCTACCACCTAGGGAGTATTAATAAGTGGATACTTATCAAGAGGTACATGACATTTAGGTGCTAATTCAAAATATATTAAGATGGTATGAACATCATGATTGAAATTATATCTTTGAGCTATAGTTTTTTGATAATGTTGAACATTGAAGTCTCATGATTGATCTTGGGCCATGATGTAGTTATTGTCATAGGTTGGGAAAATTGTACATGCTTGAGATTTAGGAGGAACATCAAAAAGGAAGATGCCTAAATTACTAATTTATGTGGGAACATGATTAAAGGATATTGGAATAATTTATCTACTCCATAATCTTTTCACATGAAGTAATCTTCTATGTAAGAGGCTTCTTAAGCATTGCATGGAGGTGGAATCAATGATCTTGTTGATGAGAGGGATAGTGTAATCATGAGGCAATACAGGAGGTAGCCACTTTGAGATTTAAGGAGATAGTTTGGTACTTTTCAAGTATTTTTTAGGTCATTAGGATCATTATCATAAAAATAATTGAGAGTGACATGTAAATATGAATTCATGTTGACAAATTTGAGTAAGGGAACACTATTGATCATTGTAATGGTGTGAATTCAATATTTAGATTTGGGATTTTGAAGCTGAATACTCCAAGGGTTAAGATTAGCCTCATGCTTATAAATTTTGACATTATAAAGTAACTTGATCCATTTTATACCAAAAGAGGCAATATCCCTTATTCTATGAGTCCATGGGTGTCTTAGGAGTATGTTGTAAGATAAGGGTAAATCAATGATCATAAGATTCATTTTTATAGTATTAAGACCAATCATAAGAGGGATCTAGATATAACCAAGTGGTTTTGATTATTTTTGTCAAATACATGGTATTTCAAGTGAATTTGAATGAGTTGATATTTATTATAGCTAAGTTGTTATATGAGCCACAAATATGCCACATTAATATTGGACACTTTGTCTACTAATAATTTATAAATAAGGCTAGTATTGATGTTTATTTTAATGAATAGGGGTGAATTATCAGCTTGAAAGAGAATATCATCATTGATAATGTCTTCTTAAAATAACTCTATGGAGAGTTTTGAAGAAGGTCAAATAGAATCAACTGTATGCAATTTAGTTGGTTGAGACACATGAAAAAATAGTTCCTCCTATAAAGAAGATGGCTCTTCAATTTATTGAAGTTGTTGCATGAGGAACTTGAAATGATAAGGATAAGTGAGAGATAACTCCATAATAGGTATGTTTCAAGGCATAAAATTGAGTTATTCTAATAAGTTATAATGAGTTTTTGAAGAAGAAACAACACAATCCTTATAATGTAAATTAGATTTTAGAGGAAGAGACATGGTTGGGGGTTTAGAAGGAGGAGAGTGTTCCTCATTAGTTTTTGAAGCTAGGTGATTATTTTTAGTATCTTTGAGGATTTTATATTCCAAATATGGTTTCTTAGGTTTAGTGATAGGATATATATGAGCCACTTTACATTGATAATTAACATTAGCTGCATTGACATATTGATAATTATTATAATATTGATCATAGACAACATCAATTACACAAACATCCTTATTGTCTTGTTGAGTTTTAGATGTGTATAAATATTTTTGGTGATGAGAAGATGAATATTTGGGATCTTATCATTTTTTACAAGTGTTTTTTTAATCTTGAAGATGGAGTTGAATTGTGGCTTTATGATTGAATGAATCACCAAGCATATAAGAGATAACAAATTTGTTGATCCCTCTAAATGTTTCATGAGAGTAACTGATGTTAGCATAAAACAAAAAAACATTATTAGGGTCATACTATTTATAAGGATTATTGAGATAATTAAATGGTTTAGAGGGTGCTATAAATTGTTTCATTTACTACATAGTTAATGGTGTGTGGGAAAATGAGGGATTGTTGGCATTAGCAACTCCTAATTTAATTTTAGGAGGGTTTTATGGTTATCAAATTAGTTTAATGTTTAAAATATCCTTTAATTATTTTTTATTAGGTTCAAACTATTTATTTAATAAGTCTTTATGCTTGGCTTGGTGAAGAGCTTCATGGAGAATTGGAAGAGAAAAAGGTTCGAACCTTATACTGAAGTGGAGTTAAGGTGGTAATAAAGAGTTTACAAAAAGTATTATCATTCATGTTATGATCTTCCTTATGATCCAAATATTTCCATATTTTAATGAAATCATGAGATTAATTCATGACTTAACATTGATAAAATGACTAAGGCAATTTTTGGGAATATCATTGTTTTGAAACTCTTTAACTGGAGGATTGACTAAATCCTTGAGTTGTCATATGTAATATTGGAGAAGTTTAATTTACCATTATAATACATCACCACTAAAATTTTAAATAAAATTTTATATTTGGTGAAAGTATTAGTTTGGGTACACTCCTTATAAATATTACCAAATGCATTAAGAAAAACTGTAGGGTCTTTAGTCACATCATATTTAGTGGTTGGTGTTATGTTACCAATATTAATAGAAATGATGAAATGGGATAAAGGATCATTTTGAATGTGTTGGATCATCTTATAATTCATGATATATTTTGGAATGACATTCCCTACAACATCTCTAAGAGTTAGAGGAGAAAAAAATTATTGTTTTGAGGGAGATGAACGAGAGGTTGAATATACATGTTGATAAAATGATGTTGGAGTTTAATAAATTTTTAGGTGTTATATGTTGGTATTTTGTTCATTTGTTTCAATATCTATCCAATAATTTTAGTGGTATCAATTATTATAGTTGTGTTTATAGGATGACTCCCCATATTTGTATTAAGGGGAGAGTTATTTAATGGTGGATTAATTATGGAGTTATTAGATAGACTTGTGTCAATTTACCCCACATTATGATGAGATGTTTGAATATGGTAGTTATCTTAATAGGTATATAAAGGATATGATCCATCAATCTCATCTTGTGGTGTGATTTGAACCATGTTACAATCCAAAGATGAGGGAGGATAATAATTACTCCAAGATTGAGGATTCTCTTGGGAGGTAAAGAAAGGAAGAAATGAACACTCCATATAGTGTCTAAATGTATTTAGGTTATCCAAGAATATTATAATTGGATATTTGATGATACTTGATGAAGGAACCAAAATTTAAAAAAAAAAGAATAAAAATTAAGGACACAGTTAACCAAACAAAGAATAGAGTTAACCAATAGGTCTAGAATCAACTAGGTCAATAGAGTAATAGTTATAGATAGGCTAAATAAAATACATAATCATATGGGTTGACAATGTAATATTGAATAGGGGGTAAAATAAAGAGATAAGAATACACAATCATGTAGGTTAACTATATATTATTGAATTGAGAACTGAACAAAGAGAAAAGAATAAATAATCATGTAGGTCCATTATGTATTGCAGGTAGGAAGGTGTAAAAATAGTCAGTATGAGACTTTATTGACTAGAATTATAGTTTCATAAAATAGGTAAAGATTTTTAAAAATAAATTTAGATAAAAAATAAAATCAAACACATAAACAATTGGATCAATGTGATTGATCCAATTGGAACACATAACACAAACCTTGCACCAATGCTGGCAAATGAAATTTCTATAATACAACACACAATGATCAAAGAGAAAGCAAAAAATAAATATTAAATTTTAATTAGTTGGTCATCCTAAGTGTTATTAAGTTATAAGTAAGTTTTTATTTTAATACGATAGTAAAGATGGCTGAAAATAAGGAACTATACAGAAATCTAAGGTTGGTTTCAAGATGTTTGGACTGAATTGGATCTATATTGGTGATGATACTAGCTTGTTATTGGGACCTACCCTCTCAATTCACAATCATTTAATGATAAGGGTGGTGGGTGATTTTTGAAAATATACCATAAAGTATGTGTTTATACTTAGATAGAAAACCAAGTCAACTTCCTCCTTGATGATAAAATCCAAGTAGGTAGGCCTTGGGACAATAAATGATTAATGATTTTTGAATGTAAATTGATTCGGTAGTGTGTTTAAAATATTAAAACAATGTAACTAAATGCTAATTTTAAAAAAACACATATTTAAGTTATGTGAGTTACTCTAAGCATGCAAATAACTGAAAAGGAAAGGTGAATTAATTACTAGAAAATAAATATTAATTCCTTGATTGGGAATAATAAAGAGTCAGTTTAGTTGACACTTTATGCAAACAATATATAATAAGTTGACTAGGTTGCTACTGTTATGCATAAGTAAGGTCTATAACAACATAGTCAAATAGGTTGAATATGTCTTATATATAGAAAATAGATTATAGAAGTAAGTTGACCATGTCGACCTAGTAAGTTGTAGGGTTGTAGTTTTATAGACTAAAAACTTATGAAAAATAGTACCAAAGAAAGAACTAAAATGATAGAGAGAGAAGAGAAAGGAACCTTGGTTAGATTCAAAATGTTTTGGATAATAAATTTTTATGTTATGATACTCAAATTCTACCAAATGGGTTGACTAGTTCGAGCAAGGTTACAAAACCCTATGTGTTAAAAAAGAGATAAAGAATGAAGTTGACATATTTGACTATGTTAGTAGACCTATATGTTGACAAAATAAAATAACAAATAGAGTTGACTAGTTTGATTATGTATGCCAATTTATAACTTAAGAATAATATTTATTCAAACTACTTGATCCAATAACCTATAATTGGTGAAGACCTGTATAGATTAAAAATATTCATTTTGAAGTGACTGTGTATTAAACATGCACACTAAAATTTATAACTATATCAAAGAGTTAGATATAGTACTACCAATATACACAAATATAAAACAATGATAGAAATGATGATATGAAATAAAACATACAAGGTTTTGATTCACATTGGGTTCACCAAAATGTATGTAAAGAGAAATACAACTGATCTATAAATCAATCTTAGCTCAGAGAAGATAAATCCTATTTACACTTCTAATTGTTGATGCATTATATATTTGGGGTCATGACCAATATGGATATGTTAAACCTAAATAATGGATCTATTACCATAATAATATCACTAGGGAGGGTTCCAAAGCCTCTGTTCAAGTAAAAATATGCAATAACCTTAGCTAGGTCTTATGTTTTCATATTCATTAAGTATAATGACAAAATCAAAATAAAATCTAATATTTTGCTCACCAAAGTTTGTGGCATAGATGAGGGGTTAGTAAACATAAAATTAAACATACATAAGATAATCCTAATTAATATATTTATAGGTGAAACCTTAATGCATGGGGAGAGTAATATATTTAAAATTCATTATTTATGCTACTTCTATCAACTAAAAGAGAGGATTAAAGTTAGAGATACTTATTTTAAAGATGAACCCATTGAGACTCAATCTCTCCAATGGATAAAGGTGATTTGTAAGGATCACTAAGAAAATCCAAAGGATATGAGAATTTTCCATAAGAGAATATTTTTATCCAATTAGAAACCCTAATCTATGACTCCTCAAGTAGAATGACAAAAGAGTAGATTGTAAAGAAGTGAAAATGAATAATTAACTCTTGTTATCTCTCTAAGAATGGCAAAATTAATATGTATATTTAGTTGAATCTAACCGTAGACATTTTTTAAATTTTAGTCGATAGGGTCAGCCCAATCAACTCTATATCATTATTGATAAAAGCAAATTAGGTCCTAGTTTAGTTTGGTCAGGGGCTAAGGTAGATCCTAAATGTGTTTTATCAATTAGATTATAGGGTTGATGGGGCCAAAAATTTATTGTAAACTATTGGAAATAATTTTTAAGTTAGGGAAGGGATAATGAAGGTGTAAAATGACTAGGGTAGGGTGAAAAAGAGGAGGCAAATTTGAAGGGAGTGTTTTTAGGATATGGTTGTGTAAATAACAAGTGGTAGTATAGGGATACCAATCTTATGAAGCACTAATGGTTTTCCAACCCCTTTCCTAGTACACCTCTTAAGGCATGTACTTAGAGAGATTGAGACTCGATGTGTTCTTGTAAGATGGAAAGAATCGGTAATTGATAAAATTTTAAAATATTATGTGTATATACCCCAAATCAAAAATCATGTACAATATGGAATATTTATGTGGTGCACTTGGTAAGTGTGAAGATAGTATTCCTAGACCTATTTTTCTTAAATCTAATGCAAATTCTAAATATTTTAGATATAATGCTTCAAATAATTTTAATTAGAATTTGGAATCATATTATCCTTAGCATCGATGGACTTACAATGCAACTGATTTTGATTATACTACTTGTAGTAATCATTCTTTAGTTAAAAATGTTAAGCCTTGTGTGCATTGTGGCAAACATGAGCATCACATATCTAAATTTTTAAAATTAAATCCATATAAATCTTATGGTAAATACACTCATGACACTTTGTATTATTAAAAAATGACTAAATCTCCTACATCTAAGGTTAACACTATTTGGATTCCTAAAACTTATAGATCTTCTAGAGATTTTAATGTCTTTTTGAAATCATTTTTTTAGTTTTTTATAAAGAATATATTTTACAAGTAACATAAATTATTTGTCTCCATTTTTATTAACTAAATCTCTTTTTATTGCATTCTTTACTTTTTTTTGTATATGATATATGCTTTGATTATGTTTACTAACTTCTTTTCATGTAGAATATCACACTTTGTTATGGAATTTGTCTTTACATCATTTGACTAATTTACATATATTTTTATTAAATTATGTATGCATATTGTATTTTTTGATGTATTGGTTATTTAACTTGAAATATGGTGTTATCTTGTTTGTCTTATATGTTTTTATGGATCATTACTCCTTATTGGTATTTGTTCCATGAAGGATCAACCATATTATATGAAGATGATTATTATAAATTCTTGGTGATCAAACTTTCATCCTTATGAAATTTGGTGTCATCTCTTC
The DNA here is from genome assembly GCA_037957365.1 of Torreya grandis. Taxonomy (NCBI): domain Eukaryota; kingdom Viridiplantae; phylum Streptophyta; class Pinopsida; order Cupressales; family Taxaceae; genus Torreya; species Torreya grandis. The sequence goes on from JARHVA010000457.1 coordinate 5,033,166, forward strand.
TTTCTTCTCTCAAAATATTATATTTCCTCTTGAAGTAAATTTCTTTTAAGAGGGAGTATTATGTAATTTCAACTCCCTTCATTTTTTATATAAGGTTTTCTCCATATTTTTAGCCCCAAATTAAATTTATGGGGGAGTGTTGGAGAATTAACCTTATTTGGGTCCTTTCTTATAGTCCTTTAAACTTATCCTAAGTATTATTTATATGTACATTTATTGTATTTATAAATATACTTTATTCTAGTATTTTGAGGTGTCACTCACCTATCTAGTCCACTTGTTGGATTTAGGAGTTACTTTCACATAACTCTTATCCTCCCATATAGAACACACATCTTCCTTACTTGTAAAAGGATTAGGGACACTTGTCACATATGTTGGATAGTGCATATGTAACTTCTTATTACCTCTAGCTCTATTTATTGAGATATTATCCTTTTCTCTTCTTACCTCTTGGTTTTGGTTCAGTCTTGTTGATATTGTCTTTCTCTTTCATCATTTATGATCTCTTGTACTAAGGCCATTATTATCCTAGCTTATTCATACTATTGTAATTAGAAATTCTTGTTGCAATATTTTAATACCAGTGTGGGGTTTTTCACCATTCGACAATTTCTCCACTCGTCACCTTTATCTCAACTTTGTATCTTATTTATATCAAGGTGATATTTTTTTGCACTTATTTTTCTCATTTATTTTAATGTTATTTCATGACCTAGCCAATAAATATAATAGATTAGACCTGTGGCTTAAACAAATAATCAAGTCATTCATGTAAATAATAATGTATTTATTAGAAATACTGTCATTAATGTCAAAATTTTGGTAGTATTGGTGACAAAGGCCCCATAGCATTTAATGTCTAAAGGTGTTTTTATTGTTCTTATCTTGGCTAAAGTGTGTTAATATTAATTAAATATTAACAAATATATTATTGGTTGCATAAATATAAAATAGGGCCCATGAGGAAGTCAAAGAGTCACCAAGTAAAGATAAAAGAGGGAAAGGGCACATTTTCCCATGAAGGGTCAACTTGAGGAATTTGAAGAGTCACTAGATAAAGACAAAAAAGGGAAAGGACACTTTTACCTATGAAGGGTCACCATGTGACTTTTCAAATGAAGGAACTCAAAGGGTCTTGTAAGTTTGGTGCCATTTTTCATGTGAATTAAAAAGTATCAAAGAATGAATGCCAAAGGTCATTTGGAAATCTATAAAAGGAGGCTTGGGAAGCCATTTCTAATATGCAAGTGCATGGTTTGTAATTCACTTTTGTAATAATTTTCTCTAGCTGAGAAGAACAAGAGGAGAGAAGAGAAAAGAAAGAGATATAGTAGTGTTTTATCATTTGTTGAGAAAGCAACATTGAGAGATAGTTGGGTTTTATACATAAGAGGGGTTGGTGATCTTGTCAGTGGGTGCTCACAAATCATTATTGTGTTGGTGATCAAAAAATGGGTTTGTGGTCCTACAATTTGATTTTTGCAAACATTGTAAACTTGAGTTGGTGCTCATTTACATACTTGAGATAGTTCTTCATGGTTTTTCCCACTTTGGGTTTCCACATAAAATTTTTGTGTCTCTCTATCTCTCTCTCTTATGTGGTGCATGTTATTGCTTTAAATTTTATTACATATATTTAATGTATGACTAAATGGTTAAAGTAAAGGAGTTTATTTAAGAAAAATATTTAAAAGATATATGATATATTGATTCACGTCCCCCCCTCTCAATATATCGCATGCTTAATAATTGGTATCAGAGTAGGTTCCTTTGGAAATATTTTAATAGCTTAAAGTTAGATCAGGAAAAGCACAATGGCCAAAGCACATGAAGGATTTTATAAAAATAAGGCACCTTTGTTTAATCGGACAAATTATGCCTTTTGGAGCATATAGATGAGACTTATTTGATGGCCATCAGATTTGACATTTGGCAAGTACCAATAAATGAATATGAAGAGCCACAGACATTTGTAACCACTCCCATGGATAATAAGGAAAGTGAAAATAATGCTAAAGATTTAAATGTTATTTTATGTGGTTTATGTGAATCAAAATTTATAAAAGTTATGCAATGCAAATATACTCATGAGACCTGGGTAAAACTCAAGAATATCTACAAAGGTGATGGAAAAGTTTAAAAAGCTAAGGTCCAAACTTTTAAGAGATAGTTTGAGAGTCTTAAAATGGAAGAGGAAAAAAATATAGCAAGTTATATTTTTATGAGTTGATCAAATGGTAAATAAAATTCAAGGCCTTGGAGAAATATTAGAAGAGTCAATGGAGGTACAAGAGGTTTTAAGATCTCTACCATTGAGATATGATGCAAAGGTATCTAAAATTGAGGAAATGAAGAATCTAGCCAAGTTAAAAATGGATGAACTACATGGTATTATTATAACATATGGGATGTGAACCAAAAAGGAGAAACCCTCAAAAAGGGAAGATGCTTTCAAAACATGTAAGAAAGACAAGGCCAAGATTCAAAAAATTAAGTGACATCTCTAGTGATGAAGAAGATGATAATGAATACCTATTCATTCACAAGCATAAAAAGGGCATAAATAAATATCAAGGAAAGTTTCCATTTAAATGTTTTAAATGTGGTGAAATTAGACATTTTGTAGCTAAGTGCCTAGATAAGAATAATGGTGATAATGAATAAGGATAACCTACCTACAAGAAAAAATTCAAGGGCAAATACAAGAAGAAATTAGAGAAGAAGAGTTTATATTCTAAATATCTTAGCTCAACTAAAGATAGTGGAGTCAGTGACTTAGATGAAGAAAAGATTCTATTCATGACCATACATGAAGATGCCTCTGAAAGTAAAAGTAGAGATGATCAAGAAGAAGAACATGATGAAAGAGAAGATGAAGTCAAGGTGAATCTAGAAGGAGAAATCATTTATGACTTAGAAGAATTAAAAGATCTTGAGAAGAAGAATTGAAGATTGAAGCTCCATATTGATAAAAATGAAAAGGAGTCAAAGGAAATAATTGAATATTTACAAGCTCACATTGAAGAAGCTAAAAAAATTAAAGAATATCTAAAAACACAATTTCAAAAATTAAGTAAAGAATGTGAAATTTATGTTGTTGAAATTGCCTCTTTAAAACAAGATATTGAGAAAACAAATAAAGTAGCCAATGATTCAAAATTTGAGAATATCACTAACATGTTGAATAAGATATTAGAAAGTCAAATATCAATGTTAGATAAGATAGGCATTAGATTTGAGAAAGGGGAGGCCACTACTTTCATAAAAGCTCAAAAAGGTTAACATAAAAAAAGAGCTATGTTGAAGCCCTTACTAAAGAGGAAATGAAAAAGGAAGAAGTTAAGAATGTAGAGGTCAACTCGAAAAAAAAGAAGGCTAGAAGGAATAGAGATATAAATGATAACCAAGTTAAAGATATACAAACTAGAGTAGGTTATATTTTCATGGTTATTTTTTTTTATTGTAATGGCTATGGTCATAACAAAATAGACTATAGAAAAAGAGTTAACAATTTAAAAAACAAGGAGACGGGAACTCATGCAGAGTCAACTAGAAGCCACAACTCTTTTACTACTCTATCAATATTTAACAAAGAAGCCATAGTATGTTACAAGTGTAATAATTTTGGATGCATAGCCTAGTATTTTAGAAGAATGTTTGAGTCAGCCAAAAAGGACCAAGGCTTTAAGGATCCATTCATCAAGAAGAGAGTTTAGACATGTTCATGGAAGAAGAAACAAACTAAAGAGTCTATGTTAATCTAGATATCTTTGCATGCAATAAATGACGAACAACTATGGTTCATCAATAGTGGATGTTCAAGGCACATGATAGGAGACAAGAACAAATTCATAACTATAAATAAAATCAATAGTAACATAGTGAAATTTGGAGATAATACCACTGACAGGATAACTAAAAAAATTACATTGAGTTTGGATATGGTAGAACCAAAACTAAGAATGCACTGTATGTAAAAGGTCTTAGGCATAATATCTTGAGTGTAATTCAAATGTGTGATTAGGGACACACATTAAAGTTTTATGTAGAAGGTTGTGAGATTAGAAGAAAAGATTCAATGTGTTGATTGTAGATGCTCAAAGGATAGGCAACAATTTATATATGTTATCAAATATCAAAGGTCAAAAATGTTGTTTGAGTCAAGCTGAGGAATGTTGGTTATGGCATAGGATAATGGGACACATAAATTTTGATAATATTGTTAGCATCAACAATAAGTAAGTAGTTATAGATCTTCCAAAGATTCAAAATTCCCCCAACATGCATTGTGAACCATGTCAACATGGGAAGTAGGTCAGAAGATGGTTCAAGACAAATGAATACTTGACTGCTCATATGTTAGAGCTCTTTCACACTGATCTATGTGGACCTACCAGGACTCAAATAACTCAAGGTGAGAAATGCTTCATGTTGTTTATTGATGATTTTACACGTATGACTTGGGTGATATTTTTGAAGAAAAAATTAGAAGCTTTTAGCTATTTCAAAGCATTAAAGTCTTTAGTTGAGAATGAAACTGGTTTGAAAATTAAGTGTATGATATTAGATTAAGGAGAAGAATTCATGTCATATAAGTTTATTGAGTATTGTGAAGGCCATAGGGTAAAGAGACATTATTCAAAAACTATCACTCCACAACAAAATGGAATAGTTGAGCAAAAAAATAGAACAATTCAGGAGAAGTCAAGGATAATGCTAAATGAATCCAAGATACCAAAAAAATATTAGAAAGAGGTAGTAGGCATAAAAATGCATATCTATAATAGAGCATTGTTGAGAGTCAATAGTGAAAAGACTCCCTATGAGTTATGGAAAGGTAGACCATCTACTGTTGATTATTTTAGTGTTTTTGATAGTAGATGCTTCATAAAGAGAATCAATGAAAAATTGGGAAAGTTTGAATCTAGAGTAGATTATTTCTTGGATATTATAGAAAAACTAAAGCTTACAAATGTTATAAAAAATTAACTAAGAAGATAGTTGAAAGTATAAGTGTTAGGATAGATGAAAATATAACACAAAGAGCTAGTAATCTGGTAGATATTCTTGAAATCATTGAAGAATAAGATTTTGAAGAATTAATTAAATATGAGAATATTGAGTAGAAGGACACCAAAATCTCATACAAATATGTCCAGAGAAATTAGAATCAAAGTGACATCATCAGGAACATAAATGAAGGAGTTCACACTAGAAAAATGATAGTAAGTGAATCTAAACAAGTTAATTTTTCTTTGTTATCCAAAATCTAGCCTAGAACTTTTTCAAAATCTAGACATGATGAGCATTAGGTTAAAGCAATGGATGAAGAATTAAATCAAGTAGAAAAGAATGATACTTGGGAATTAGTGCATAAACAAAATGATCAAAATGTGATAGGAATAAAATGGGTGTATAAAAATAAGTTAAATGAAGATGGTGAAGTTACCAAGAATAAATCAAGGATAGTATATAAAGTATATGCTCATATTGAAAGTAAAGATTTGGAAGTAACTTTTGCACCAGTGGCAAGGCTAAAAGCTATCAGGATGTTTCTTGTATATGGAGTGTTTAATAATTTCAAAGTATTTTAGATGGATGTTAAGTTTGCTTTCTTTAATAAGAAGCTAGAAGAGGAGGTCTACATTGAGCATCATGAGGTATTTATTCTCTTAAATGACAATAGATTTGTGTGCAGATTGAAGAAATCATTGTATGGATTGAAACAAGATCTTAGATCTTAGTATATGAGGATTGATAGGTACCTACAAGATCAAGGATTTAAGAGAGGTTTTGTTGATAGTAATCTCTACATCAAAATAGAAGGTGAGCACTAGTTGATTGTTATGGTATATGTTGATGACATAATATTTGGATGTAATAGTGAAAAGATGACAAAAGAATTTTTTGATAATATGCAAAAAGAATATGAGATGTCTATGCTTGGAAAATTATCATTTTTATTAGGATTGTAAATATCTCAATTAGATAAAGGTATTTTATTATCTTAAAGTAAATATGCCAAGGAGATGTTGAAAAAGTATGGTTTTGAGGATTGTGCACTAGTTAGCACACCAATGGGTACATGGAACAAGGCAAGGATGAAGATTGACTTGAGGTAGATCAGTCCTTGTATATATCTATGATTGTTAGTATTTTATATTTGAAGCATCAAGGCTAGACATCATGCCTACAGTAGGCATGGTCATGAGATATCAGGTAGCACTGAAGGAGAGTCATGTTCAGTTGGTGAAGAGAATATTCAAATATGTAAAGGGGGCATTAGATTATAAATTGTGGTATCCCACAGGCAAAGATTTTACTTTAGTTTCTTATAAAGATTCAAATTAGGTAGGTTATTTAGATTATAGGAAGAGTTATAAGTGCAGGAGCTTTATTCCTTAGTGATACATTAGTATCTTAGATAAGTAAGAAGTAAAACTGAATATCACTTTCTACAGTTGAATCAAAATATATTACAATAGTGTTGTGTTGTACTCAAGTGTTTTGGATGAAGAAAAATTTAGAAGACATCAAGGTAAAAATATGATTAACCTATCTCTATTTACTATGACAACACAAGTTCTATTAATATTTCTAAGAATCTAGTGATGCATTCAAGGATAAAACATATTCCTATTAGATATCACTTCATGAGAGAACAAGTTATTGATCAACAGGTTAAGTTGGAATATATCAGTACTATAAAATAGATTGTAGATATCTTCAAAAAGGCACTACCAAATAACATAGTCGAGTATCTATGAGAGAAGTTAGGAGTAATTTATTTTACTTCTTGCCATTAAGAATCAACATCAGTTGAGCAGGAGTTAAGTGTTAACTCCAGGATAGACCCTTTACCATTGATTTCAAAGGGGGAAAAGTTTAGGAATAGGTACAAGAATAGGTTCCAAAAATATGGTGTCATATTAAGGGGGAGTTACTATATGTTTTTAGTTGGTTTAGTTTGTAGTTTGTGTATGTCTCAGTCTTAGGTTGGCATGTGTAGTATAGGATTTAGAATTTTGTAGTTTTAGTTTGAGGTTGCCATCAATGACAAAGGGTGAAATTGTTAGAAATATTGTCATTGACATCAAAGGTCTAGTAGTATTGGTGACAAAGGCCCATAGCATTTAATGTCTAAAGGTTTTTTAATATTCATATCTTAGCTAAAGTGTGTTAATATTAATTAAATATTAATGGATATATTATTGGTTGTATAAAGACAAAAGAGGTCCCATGTGGAAGTCAAAGAGTCACCAAGTAAAGATAAAATAGGGAAAGGGTGTATTTTCCTATGAAGGGTCACCTTGAGGAATTTGAAGAGTCACCAAATAAAGACAAAAAGGGGAAAGGATGCTTTTCTCCATGAAGGGTCACCATGTGCCTTTTCAAATGAAATAATTCAAAGGTTCATGCAATTTTGGTGCCATTTTTATTATGAATTGAAAGGTCTCAAAGTATAAATACCAAAGGTCATTTGGAAAGCCATAAAAGGAGGCATGGGAAGCCATTTGTAATATGCAAGTGCATGGTCTATAATTCACTTTTTTAATTATTTTATCTAGTTGATAAGAACAAGAGGAGAGAAGATAAAAGAAAGAGATATAGTAGTGTTCTATCATTTGTTGAGAAAGCAACATTAAGAGATAGTTGTGTTTTCTACACAAGATGGGTCAGTGCTCCTATGAGTTGGTGATCACAAATCATTACTGTGTTGGTGCTCTTATTAGCTGGTGCTTGTGAAAATTGTAAACTTGAGTTGGTGTTCATTTACATACTTGAGATAGTTCTATGTGTTTTTTTCCACTTTGAGCTTACACGTAAAAATATAGTCTCTCTCTCTCTCTCTCTCTCTCTCTCTCTCTCTCTCTCTCTCTCTCTCTCTCTCTCTCTCTCTCTCTCTCTCTCTCTCTCTCTCTCTCTCTCTCTCTCTCACACACACACACACACACACATGTGGTGCATGTTATTGCTTTCATTTTTATTACATATCTTGAATGTATGACTAAGTGGTTAAAGTAAGGGAATTTGTTTAAGTAAAATATTTAAAAGATATATGATCTGATTCATCCCCCCCTCTCAGTATATCACATGCTTAACAACATTTGCCTATCAGACCTTCAAAATCAAAGTCCATAGCTCTCTCAAATGTGGATTTTGAATTAATAAAAAAATGGCATTTTTTTTAAAGATAAAGTGCCCCACTTGGTAGTATATGCATTATTGGATCATTCTTTTGGGTTTATGAGAACCTAGTTATATCCTAATAATCCATCTAGGAAGGACATAATTTGGGATCCAATTACCATATTTATTACCTTATCTAAGGAAGGCAAAGGATAGTTTTATTTCTCAAAATATTATTTAATATTCTAAAATCCATATATAGTTAGATTTATCCATTATTATATAGATTGGTACTAAGTTATCTACCTAGGTAGAGAAATAAATTTGGAAGATGATCCCAATTGAGAGGAGTTTTTTGACATTTTTATGAATAATTGGTTCCATAATTGGATTCATAAATCATTACCTCTATTTTAAGGGCTTATGGTTATGCTTGAGTGGGATACTATCAGTTATTATCTTCAAGTCAAGTAATTTATTGTCTCCATAGGCCCAAATAATAGCATCTTGATAATAAAAAAATAATTTTCTAAGTTTTTTAACTTTAACAAAAGTGCAACCAATATGTACATCCTAGTGTTGGTATGATAAACCCAAATTAATCATTCTAGAATTTTGGTCTAAGTATAATGGCCTCTTAGGTTTGTGTGTGGGTTTGTCAAGGTAAACCACTCTCTCAAGGAATATTATCCTTTTTAGAACTCAATTTTATTTCAAGTTCATAATGTCATCATGGTCACATGCTTCATTTATAGGGTCATCTCTTTCTACCTCATCTATAGCTTGGGTCTCAAATACCTCTAAGTTATTAAGGAATTATAAAATGTGGTAGTCATATTTAAGGACCTGTAAAGTATTCACATTATCTAGTACTAAGGGATGTGGGATGAGATCTACTAATTTTTTTTTTATATCCCTAAGTCATCTAGGGGTGTCAAGTTTGTAGTAGCAGTTGCCAATGAATCAATCACCTAATGTTATTCTCTAAAAATGGGGTTGAAATTGAAAGAATTGAACATTTTGACCAAATCCCATGCCTTATATCTATACTTACTCAAATAAGAAAGATTACATTGGTACTTTATCTTAACCTAGTTCACTACTAGTTGAAAATATACAAACACTCTTAATTCTTTAACCTTATGTTTTAATACAAATTGCAATACTAAAATCAAGGATTCATATTCCACCAGGTTATTGGTGTAAAGGAATTGGAGCCTATATTAATCTAGGTGTTATTTCCCTAATAGATCAATAAAAATAATTCCTGCACTAGAAACCTTATTTAAAATATACCTCATCATAGTACGAAGACCATAGACCTAGAAATTTATGATCTTTACTAGCTTGGTTTTTAGTACATTTTGTAGAAAAAGTATAAACACATATGTCAAAGTATACTAAGTTCACTCTTTTATTGATTGTGTTGTGTTCTGTAATCATATGTTTCATTCTATATTCTCTATCAAAATAGATATTTTACACCTATCCAAGGAAACATCATATGGGAGAAGTCTATAGCCATGTATCCATTCAATGTTTTAGCATAGTTTATTATAAGAAACATTCCATAAGCATCTGCTATCTCCACTACTTGAATATTCATAAATTTTTAGAAATTAGGCTTAGATTCTAATTACATATAGACATTCAATATCTCTCCCACCAATTTCCCCTTAACCTATAGTGCATTTAGGGATATGTATGGTTGACTTGTGGCTTATACACCTTCATATTAGATGGTTGAATTTCTCAATGTTCTTACTATGGTTGGCCTATATAATAACCATGGATAAGTAGAGTATATATAGGAGGTAGTGGTTAGTATTTTATAATCATATACTGAATTCTATTATTATTACATTATTGTGTAGGTTTCCCCATTGAAGTGGATCAATCATAATATTAAAGTATTCTACTCTTTCACAAATTGTTTTTGTGGATCTAAATTTTTGATCTTAATTATAGCATACATAATTCTATTGTTGTGAATCATCTAATTAATTTTCTTATAAGTGTTATCAGAGCATCAATTTGAGTAGACATGTTTTTACCTTGTGAAAATTAGCAATTTTTGGATTTATCTCTATGAAATGATCACAAAGTTATATTCTATTGGTATGATTTTTTACATTTAAAAATTTCACCCTTGTGCATAATATTAGTATTTATATTCATCTCGATAAGATGATCGTAATGGTGTATTCCACTAGTACATTTTTTTAGGGATAAAACCCTCCTAGGGTTTATGCATGGATAATACAAAAACTCACAGATGTGGGAAAGGGAAATAAAATCTAAAAACTCCTCACAAGTATGACATGGAATCTAAAACTTATAATCCACCTATTTTATAGGTAGTTTAGTAACTTAATTCAAAATTTTAAGGCATGGTGAAAAATATTGTTTTGATACAGTTTAAGGGGACCTTAAAGGTTTGAGAGGGGACTTGGATAGCATGAAAGATTAATTACAACAAAAATTTGGGCAATTGTCTAACTTGTCAGCTCAACCACTACAAAATAATCCTCCACCACTTTAATTTGGTTATCCTACTCCAAATAATACCAATGCCAATTCTAGCCCTAAGCCTATGTTTCTAGAAGTGGTCCTACACAAGTTTGATGGTAATGATTCACTCACTTGGCTCACTCAAATTGAAAATTGATTTAATTTACATCATATTCCATGTTCATAAAAATTGGTTATGGCCTCTCTCTATCTAAAACCTAATCAATTCATTTGGTATCATTGTTTGTGTTCTCAGAAGAAAAAGAAGGGTGTCCCAGTTTCATGGTTTGTATTTTCTAAGGAGTTGGAGATCCACTATCACAATAATGTATCTAAAAAACTAATTTAGTTAGCTAGACAAGTTGTACCAAATTAGGCCTATCAAGTACTACATTTATCAATTTTATAAGATCTCTTTATGTGTGTCAAACATCACTGAGTAAAATTTGATTGACCTATTTTTGGGTGGCCTCAAAGATAGAATCCAATTAGATGTTCACATGTTTCATCCTAGTACTATATTTGAGGCCATACCAAAAGAACACATGGTTAAGGAAAAAGAGTTTATTATATGAATACCTTTCACCAATATTCATGAATGCACCTTTATAGCACGATCATTTCTTTAACCTACCATATTGACACCTCAACAAGTGGAAAAAAAACATGTAAAAGGTTTATGTTTTGGAAGTGATAACAAATGGAGTAAAGGGCATTGATGTGTTGAAAAAAAGTTGTTTTACATTAATGGTTCCAATGATGAGGAAAAATATGATGAGGTTTTATAGGAAGGGTTAGAAGAACCTGAGGAGGAATCTAAGGGTTATTAACCTACCATTTCTTATCATGCACTTTCAAGCATTAGTACTCCTCAAACTCTTAAGGTGGTGGGGTTCCTGAATAAATAGATGATGATGATGTTAATTGACTCTAGGATTACACATAAATTCATAAATATTAAGTTGGTTACTTGTTTGAATTATTTCATTTATAAATCTCTAGACTTTTAGGTCATGATTGTACATGGTGGTATGGTCAACTACTTTAGAAAATCTCATAGTACTAAACTTGTTATGGGAGAGACTTATCCAATTAGACCACTATTTTTTTTTATTTAATTGGTGTTAGTCATATTTTTGACAAATTATGTAAGGCATGACATTAATAGAGGCTCTTAGGTCAACTAGATAGTAATGAAGATTCTTTCCAAATAGCCTAATCATGAGGAAAGGTGGGAGCTCAGCGTTATTATTATGTATCAACAACCTAGTGTGTGTAGTCTTTGGTTTGGGTAGATTTGGTTTATCTATGAGTGAATTTAGGAGGATATATCTTTACTAAATTATATTGGCAAGCTTATGAAAAGTGATGTTTTCCATGATCTTCTTCATGTCATCTACTATGTCATACCTAGTCCTTTTAGTGTAGGCTAGGTAAGTTCAGTTGACTTAGGATTTATTTATTTTTAGGTGGATGTTCATTCCTTTATCTTGGATTAATAGGAATGGCACCATTTTTATGAGGGATTAACATGGTAATGGGATTATTCTATGTCCATTTCCTAAGAACATAGTTACTCCTTTAGAACTATTAGAAATTGTGCACCTAATTGGTGGCATCTTTTAGTTCATTGTCTTCATGTCTTAGGAAGTCTAATGTCTCTAATACCATGGTAGTGCTCAAGTATCTTAAGGTATTAAAGGTCTCAATAATATTGGTAGTTTTTAGGTGGTTTGTAACTACATCATTCTTTCATATATTTATAAAATATGTTGGATGCACTACATAATTCAATGGAGTCAATTTCACCATGCTAGGTCATATTGTGCACATGATATTAATTAGGCAAGGCCAACTCACAAATGTTGATATTTGGGATCTTATTAGGTAAGGGATCTAAATGGTTATTAGATAGATTATGTGTATGATTGTACCTCTAGTAGGTGAAGTTCTTGTTTGAACTCTCACCAAAATTATTTACAACATATCTTTGAAGGCTTAATAATTCATTACTAAAATTTTATACCATACACTGTATAACATACAATTCATTCTTAGTGGACTCTTAGGGCACACTTTAGATGTTTTTAATAGTGGGAACTAGTGTTTTATTATGATCTTGAGGCACTACTTCATTATTGATTGGGATATGGAAGCCTAGGGGTTGATTAGGAAAATCATGTCTCAAATGAAGTTGGTTAGTCACTGGCATAGGCTATGGCATGGGTATATTCTATCTAGTGGTAAAGAGGGGGGTCAAATCAGGCATACTTGGAAGCATATGTGGGATTACTAGTGCCAACAGACCTTGAGGATTTAGTTATTTGTCTACTTTAATGGTTGTAATATAAGGTATAGGTAAGTATACCACTAAAAGGTCTTTACATAGAGACATAGTAGTCCAAGTATCAAATGTGTTCTTTTACATTTCAAGTTCTAGTTGGGCATCTATTTTATAGAGCATAATGATTAATATATACATATTATAAAACCTAACATTGAAATTTCTTATGGGATCATGGGTTCCTTTTTGATGCATGAAAATTATTAGTATAACACACTTAGATTGATGACTTAACCAAATTAGGTGAGGAACATGTTACTAAATTGGTATTAGGTTGTGATAGAGCCTTTAAGAAAGTTTAGGAGCCATGAATATGGCACGTCCATCTAAGTGAATGGGAGAATACTGTAAGAAACATCCTCATGTTCAACATTTATAAGCCTAAGAGTAATTTTGTATGAGGTTACATGGTCCTTAAATGTATGTCCTACACTTGGTGTGAATCTTGAGAGGTTTATTTATGGTTTCTTATGTAAATCATGGATAACTCCAAGAATTTCAATAGTAAACTTGGATATCCATGCCATAGGTTCAACCATAAGTGGAGGTTTATTACGGATAAACTAAAAATATTAGCTACTAGATGTAACCATAGGTCCTGGTATCCATGTATTAGTTTTAGTTATCCTTTGAAATTACAATTGGGATATTATTAGTCATTCAATACTAGCTCAGGATTTAGCGACTTTTAACTAGGATCTAGGGTTTTTATATGTAGTTTAGTAGCTTAAAACCTTATTAAATAGTGAAAATGGGTACCCTCCTTCTAGTACTAGTTATTATTTTATATTTAAGCATGCAACAAGTTATGAATCATAAAATATGGGTAAAAATTTTCTACTCAGGGCTCTCTTTCTAACTTCAATTTTTATTCAAGTCAGGATATTAGTCCCAACTATACCTATTAGATTAGATACACTGAATGAGTTCAAGAAAAACTGGGGGACTTGCATCCTCTAGTTTTAGAATTTCATCTAAGATAATCTAGGTAAAAATCTATAAGTATGGGGGTAAATTAAATATAATACTTGGAATACATATTCAAGAGATACAATATTACCACTAGAGATCTAATACTAGTTTTCTCATTGACTCACAAAACTATTACATTTTTAGCTAGACCAATTATAACATATTGAATTTTTGGCCTCTAATTTATTTCACTTCACTATTTATAAAGAAAGTGAAATAAAAATTGTTCATAAATAAACACTAAAATATGGGGAGGGTAAGGTATAAATAAAGTCTTTTGATTAAAGGTAAAATAAAAATTCTTCTAAGACCAAAATGTGGTTAACTACAATTACACCACTATATGCTAAGTTTCATGATGGGTCAATCTTGAGTCATGTTGGTTCCCAGTTGTAAACCTCTATAATCTTGCCTTGCACACTTGAAATAAAATGGAAAGTAATGACAAAAAACCCATTATTATGTTACTATATCTAGGGAAGGGTTTCGTGTCAAGAATGAACTAGATTGGATAAAATGACTATGAGGAACCTATAGAGGGTTTGGTTAGCTCCCTAATACTTTCGGCTCTACTTGAACCAAGGTGAGAAGACCTATGGGGTAGCTTGATCACGTGGAGGTATTTTAAAATTCAATCTCTATAGGAATTCTTGGTACAAGGAAAAAATATGATTAGGGTATAAGTAAGTTTGCACTCTTCACCCATAGAGGCTTGTGACACAAAATGCATGAATTGATCTAAGTCATAAACAAGCTGCTAAAAACAAATGAAATTTTTATTGAAATCTTCATTTTAGAATAATATTCAATAACAAAGGCACTAAATAAAGATTTCAATGTTAAGATTTAAATCACAAACTGCAAACACATTTCAAATATGCAAGATCTTATGCATTTTCAAGGCAAGTAACACTTATAGTATGCAACGTGTTGTGCTATTTTTAGGGTAGGATAGGGAAGGGCAGGGCAAGTTTATAATTAATTATAAAATAGAGGGTGGCATGATAGTGGCTTCTAAATAATAAGGTATCTATTAGTATTTTATGATAATGTTCTTTAGTAAAAATATAGAAAAAACTTTAAATGTAAGACAATGATAAACACCAAATGATCCCTGAGAGACTAAGACATTCACTAAAAGTAGAATCTCAAATACTTTCTCTTTTTAAATTAATGAAATCAGGGAACCCTTAAAAGGTATTTAATAATGCATTTCCAAATATAACTGTAGAAAAGGATTTATAACCTAAGTACATGTTCATAATGACAACCAGTAATGAACATAGACCCAAATATCCAATCAACATAAATTGTAAAGCATATTATTATATTTCACTAATAGTATAAAATAAATAACCACACATATTTTCTAGTGACTTGAATATAAATATTACAAACATCAACACTTCAGAATGCTTCCATGGGGATAAGCATGGTAAGATTTTTTTCTTGACAATGGAGACATAAACATGGTCTAAAATATTGATAATGGTTGTACATATGCAACCACCTTAGCAAGGGAGACAAGATCTACACACAACAATTGATCACAAAAAAAATAGTATAACCTAAACTTGGAGAAAATGGATGCCTAAAATGACCTACAACAACCCAAAATAGAAGACAAATCCCCTATTTATACATTTTTTAATTTAAAACTATGGGCCACAAATTAAAAAATTATAGAACAAGTCTTCAAGTCCACCAAGATACTTGCAACTAAAAAATATTCCATGCTATGCCTGAGATCTTCATCCACTTGCAAGGAAATAATCATTGTTGCAACTTACTAGAGCATATCAGTTGATCTTTTGGCTGAAAATGCCTTTCACATGATCTTACAATGAGGATATTCATTTTAGGAGCCAAATATATATTTTTTAATGTGAAACTACCTGAAGATCCCCTTGATCACTCACTTGCATAACTGGAGGAATAAAATTGTTTAAAAAAAATAAATAGATTTTTTCCTCATGTGAAACTTATTTGGAAATGCTTTCCTATTAATCAATTGTAAATCATGGAAACTTTTGGATAATAAATCTCTTTTTTGTGCAAGGTAAGAAAAACCCATTACCTATAATGATGTCTAAGGAATTGATCCCATTGTGATATGAAACAAAAAATGATGCACAATCATGATTGGAAATATTTTCTCTAGAATGACTCATGGATTTTATTCTATGCTTAGACTCATTAACACATCCATGGAAGATTCATCAAGTTTAACCTTAACCTAGACACTTGTCATTTCCTCATGTAATCTAAGACCTTTGAAATGTTTGGCTTGGTTAACACCATTAGATATTGTTAGGCCAGATCAACGCATACTATTGAATTTTGATCAATGGATCAAATGCCATTAACTACTCAATACCTTGTATAATGTGATCATGCTAAGTGTCATTGATGTGTTCACTTGAGGATTAGTTTTAAACCTTGACTTAATGTGCCCCATTGATTAAAATGTGTATGTTGAATCATGTATCGTCAATTGATAGAAACATGATTGAGCCTTATCATGCACTTTAAGCTTGACCTTTTGATTTTGAACCCACACCATCCAATATAGATTGCTTAAGAAAACATGATCTATTAGATCATGATTTGAGGGGTGGGGCATTATTGGATATTTCCTATTCTTGGGCCTAAGGATGTGCAACTTGGCAGCCCTAAGGGATTCATGTATTCCTTTAACTCCTAATCTTTGATCACATACTATCAAATTATCTTGATCCATGAAAATGCATGCCATTAGATCTTCCCCATTAGAAAATAAATAACTACTTCATAGGGTCTAAATTTTATGGTCGCATGACCATCTTGGAACATTTAAATCCCAATGGCTACTTACCATGACTTAAATTTGATGTTTATACACCTATCTTAGAGTATTTGAATTCAAATAGATAGTCCTTGTAGCTTAAATTTGATGTCCATGTGCCTGTCAAAAAACTTCCATGAGACCACCATACCTACATTCAAAAATATTTCTTTGGGGACTTTATTCAATGGTAATTTTTTTCTAAATCTTTTTCTTTGGCATTCATGTTTACTTCAAAGCTTCTATCTTCATATTTTCTTTGGCATAATTGTCCTACATTAACTCTATCAGACATTCTATTAGGATAATTTTTTTTCACAAAATATCTGAAACAATTTTCTTGAAGTATTTATCTTCACACTTTTCCCACAAGAATTGATTCTTCAGCATTTTTTCTTCATCAGGATAATTATTTTAGACATTTTATCTGAAACAATATCCCCACAAAAATTGAGCATTGCAATTTTTCCAAATAAAATAGTCTCTTTCACTTTTTCTAAAGGAATTGGACCTCTACACTTTCATCAAAATAATTTAGACTTATTTCCTTATGTATTTATTAGGATAAGTATTTTATACATTTTATTTGAAAAAATTTCCCCATAGAAATTGAACTTGGTGCAATCATTTCAGACTTTTTACTCAGGAAAAATTCTCAAAGAAAATAAGACTTCTAATCCACAACAAATTTTCCAAAATTACCCTTTGAAATATTTGTCAAGGGGACTTGCTCTACAAAATTACCTTTTAGCTTTTTGGAATGGCCCTTAGATCTCTTAAAAGTTCTTTTTGGACTTTCTGAAAGTGTCCTACAGATCCTCTAAAAGTGCCATTTAGGAGATTTTCAAGTGTGCTTTGCCTTCTATGCATACCCTTAAGACTTACTAAAATTTCCCTTAAATAATTTTTCAAGGGAAAAATACACAAATGAAATAATCCTTTAGAAATTTTGCAAAGGCAAAATGACCCTTCTACAAGTGTCCTTTGGAAATTTTTCAAGGGAAACATGCACAAAGGAAACAACCCTTCATAAATTTTGAAAAGGTAAAAGACCATTCAAGATTTTTGGAAGTACCTAGGGCTGAAGTAAATAATCCCTTATAATTCTTTCAAGATTTTTGTGTAGTAAAAATGCCTAAAGGGTAAGTACCCTTCAGAATTTTTATCACAGACTAAAAGTTTGAAGCAAATAAGACTTTTCACTTTTTTTGAAATAAAGGATTTATTTCATGTTTTTTGTACAAACAAAATGCCTGAAGGGAAAGTGCCCTTTGGATTTTTACTGTGGACAAATATTATGAAATAAATGACCCTTTGGATCTTTTGTGAAACACTTAACCTAAAATAAATAAGACATTAAGTTCCTTCAGACTTTTTATAGTGGACAAAGTGTCTGGCAAAAATAAGTCTTCAAATGTTTTGTTCAAGATAAAAATCCTAAAGAACTATTTCTATCAAACATTGTGTTCATGGAAAAATTCCAAAAAAATCTAAGGGAAATACAAAAATCTAGATTAGGATTTAACCAATTTCTACATGAACTTGACCCTTGATGGAACATTTTGAAAACAAGAATTTGGGATAATGACTTAGATAGTAATACTATGAGAAGGGCCCAATTTATTTAGTTTAATTTTGGGAACTAGCATTGGCTCTTGCTCAAGGATGTATACCCCATGTGGGTGTGTAAAAAACCAAAGAAAATAAGACAAGGTACCAATTCATTGGGCCGCAAAGTCAAGACTTATCAAAATTTAGAAAACATCTATGAAGGCTCTACAAAACATGGTAGACTTAAAAAAATAGATAAGAAGATGTGTAAATTAAGATACAATATAATACAAAGGGAAATTGTACAAACAAATCCTAAAGTAGAGGGGAAAAAAAACAACAAAAGTATAAATTAATAAAACACTATATAATATGGTACATAATTGTAGATAGACTCAATCAAGGAAGTGTTTTATATGTCTACCATTGACTAGCGTCTCCAGTATTTCACCATCCAAATATATTGATTAAAAGTATGCTCCCCAATATGGTAGTCAATAAAATAAGGAGCCATCTACAAGGAATCAAACTTTCCATGTTTGCCTTTCTCCTCATGCCTATTATCCCAAAACAAAACTAGATCACCTATTTAGAAGGTTATTGGAGTGAATTTTATATGAAATATTTTCTTCAGCTTCTCCTTGAACTTAAGGTCTTTTTCATGAACTTATCTTTGAATTTCATCAATCTCAATAATCTGGTTCATCCTTCTTTCATAGTGGTTGATCTATTCATCATCCCCTAGTTGTTACATGAGTTAATAGGTGGGTAGTTATAAATTCATAGGTAGAACTACTTGAGATCCATAAACAAGATCAAAAGGGTTTCTACCTATAGCTATCTTAAGTGTGATCCTATCATCCCATAAATCAAACTTCAATTGTTCACCCCACTTCTTTTTTACTTCCAATGTTTATCTGATGATCTCGAGTAAGTTTTTATTACTTGATTCAGCTTTCCCATTCCCTTAAGGGTTGTAATTGGAAGCATACATTAGTTCAATACCATAGTATTTGAATAATGCCACCAAAGGTTTGGCTTTGAATCTCATGGCATTATCAATAATTATCTTGATAGGCACACCAAATCTATAAATAATTTGATTTAACAGAAAATCCATGACTACTCGGTGTGTTACTTTCTTTGTATGGATTGCTTCAACCCATTTAGTGAAGTAATTAATTGCAACTAGTATCCATTTATGTCCAAAACTTGATGAATCAACAATTTCTACAATGAAATCCATTCCCCATTATTTGAATGGGCCTTCAATCATCATAGGTTGTAAGGGAACAAAACCTAAAGCTTTCATCTTCCCATCAAAGCTTTGATATTTCTCACATATTCTAACTATTTGAGCAACATCCTTGAAAAATAATGGACACCAATAACCAAATCTTATAATGTTTAGATATAACTTTAAGTGAAAAATGGCCACCACAAACTCCACTATGGAAGTACTAAATTAGGTTACTAGTCTGTTCTTCTAGTACTCATCTTAGGAGAACCCATCTAGATTCTTCCATGCTAATCCATCCTTAGTTAAGAGTTATTTATAGGACACAAAATTAAGATTTATTCTTTGATTCCTATCCAATTTAGGGAGATAATTTATATTTTATAAGTAGTAAATAATGTCTCTATACCATAAAGACATGTTAAATTGACTCAAGGAGTCATCAACATTTTATATATATATATATATATATATATATATATATATATATATATATATATATATATATATATATATATATATATATATTTACCTCAATAGATTACAAATTGGTCTCAGCCATAAGATTGGATAGACCCATCCCTCTTACCAAATTGGTGGTCTAGATATCCATGTCATACTTTTTTAAATTGTTGACCCACTTGCACCTCTTGCTAGATACTTCAATCTATGTTAAAATGTCCTTCACCATGGTATATGGGATGTAGGAAATAATATTTAAACTTTGAATATACAGCCTAAACATTTTTAAAAACTTCAAGAGAGTGAAATCTTGTTTCTCCATGATATTATATTCATTTTAGGACCTTTCATAGCTTTGATAAATAAAACTATGGGCTGCTCATGACCTTCCTCATTCTTTTGCAACAAGATAATAGCTATAGTATTGTATGATGCAAAAGAGAATATATAGAATGGCTTTGTGTAATCAAGACTAGCCGAAATAGGGGTGGACTTTAAATCTTCCTTGATGTCCTTAAATGCATACATGACCTTTTCCTCCCATTTGATGTTCTAGTCTTTATTTAACATAAAAGTAATAGGTAGAGTGATCTCTGTAAAATTAGACACAAACCTCCTTATAAAGTTAATTTGTCCAAAGAAAGACTGAATTCCATTCTTGGACTACAAGATAGGCACTTTGTTAATGGCTTCAACCCTTTTAGTGTTAATCATGACACCATCTTTGGACACTATATGTCCCAAAAACTTGGCCTTTTTGTACTCCAAAGTGTCACTTCTTGAGATGAAGATAAATGCCAAACTCCTTGCATATGAACAACACCTTTTCAAGATGATTCAAATCTTCTTCTTATCTTTTATAGTACATAATAATGTCATCCTGATACACAATAATGAACTAGTTTATTATCCCTACAAAAATAACAACCATAGCCTGCTAAAATGTCACACTAGCATTCATCAACCTAAAAGGCATCCTCATATACACATATGATCCTCAAGGCATTATGAACATGGTCCTAGATCTATTGGGTTCCTTAAACATAAGCTAGTTGTACCCTGAGAAGCCATCCAACATGGACAACATTTTTGATCTAGTTTTTTAGTAGGTTCTCCATATTGGGTAGGGGATAATTGTCTTTTAAATAATCTTTGTTTGGATTTCCAAAATCCACACACAAGCATATGTAACCTTTTTTATTTCTTACAAGGACTAAATTTGTAACCCATGATGAATACTTGATGGGTTAAATGATACCACCATCATTTAGATTCTTTAATTTTTCCCTCATCTTGATGGCCAAGTTGGAGTTAATGGGTCTCTATTTCTGCATGAAATTCTTGTTATCATGCAACAATGGGATGATGCATTGGAATAAATATTCCCTATACGTTTTCAACTCATAATAAGACCACTAACCAATCTTGGTACTTCCTTAGTAGCTACATGTAAGCTTTCTTATTAGCTGCACTTAAGTGAGTACCCATTCAAACCTTCTTTGGGTTCTCATGAGAACCCAAATTGCACTTAGTCACATATTTTGAGATAAATGAGTCTCTCAACTTGATTCTATCTACTCTATCAGAAGATGCCTCGAAACTAACTAAATAATGTCCTTCCCAAACAAGGTTTCCTTTGAATCATTGACTTGAAACATACATCCCTAGTCTATGAGCTGATCATGGAAGTTAGCTTCATAGTTTATAAACCTCTTAATCTATTCACCATCATCAAATACCTATCAATGATGAAAATTATCTAGGATTGAAGGCCTAACAAGCAACTCTACTTGATATTGATAGTGAGGGATCGTATTTTCAATGTCAAATTGAGCACCTAGCCTTGCAAGTCTGTTAGCTTCTTGGTTAAAACTCCTATCATGATAAAAAAAATTGAATGCATAAAAAAATTTAAGTAAATCCCCAATATTATTTTGATAATATTTCAACATTTTATTCTTTATTTAAAAAGCACTACAAACTTTCTTTACCACTAACTCAGAATCACCCTTGATAAGCAAACACTTAATTCCATATTCATGGGAAAATTGTAAATCAAGCAAGAGTGTCTCATAATAAGTATTATTATTCATGCACTTGAAGGATAGCTTAAAATAAATCATAAATCATTTACCATTAGGTGCATAGAATATAACCCCAACTCCACTTCCAATATTAGAGCAAGATACATCGAAGCACATCTTCTAAATTGTACTTTATTTATTAGGATCAACATCAAGAACAATAGGATTTTCTCTAATATCAACATTCCAAATAAATTTTCCCAATTCAAAATCTATGTATAACACTTCATTGAGAGCATGATTCATATCTTCAATAATATGTAGCATCTCTGGATCTCTATAAAGTCTGACCATCTTACACTCTAAAGGAATGGTGGCATAAGAAAGGTCCATCTACATAGTTTCACCCATGTTGGCAGCCCATTTTTATGATAATAGCATCCCCCATTTCGGTAGGAAGTCTATAACTACCACATCCATATTCAAGTACTTACTAGGATGAACTACCAACTGTACCACCTGTTAGTATGTCATTATAGCTAGGGAAGGTTTTAGCATCAAGAATGGAGTAGAATAAATAAAATGATTGAGAGGCACCTACAAAGGGTATGGTTAGCTCCCTGCTACTTTTGGATCTGCTTAAACCAAGGTGAGAGGACCTATGGGGTATCTTTCTCACATGGTGAGATTTTACAATTCAATCTCCATGGGGATTCTTGGCATAAGGAACAAATATGATCAGGACATAACCAAGTTTGTACACTTTACTCATGAATGGTTGTCACATGAAATTCACAAATTACTCTAAGTCATATACAAGCTACTAAGGACAGATGAAATTATGACTATAATCTTCATTTTGGAAGAATCTTCAATAGAAAAGGGACTAAATAAAGACTACAATGCTAGTATTTAAAGCAAAAACTAGAAAAACATTTAAAATACACAAAATCTTACGTATTTGCAATATAAGCAACACTTATAGTAAATAATAGGGTATGTTATTTTTAGGGTAGGATAGGGTAGGACAAGTTTATAATTAATTATAAAATGTAGGGTGGCATGTTGGCGGGTTCCAAATAGAAGGGTATTTAGCAATATTTCATGATAACGTTCATTAGTAAAGATGCAAAAAAAATTCAAATTTAAGACAATAGTAAACACCAAATGATCCCTAAAAAACTAAGACATTCACTGAAACTAGAATCTCAAATACTTTCTCTTGATAAATTCATGAACTCAGGGAGCCCTTAAAAGGTATTCAATAATGAATTTTCAAATATAACTATAGAAAGGGATTTATAACCTAAGTACATGCTCAGAATAACAATCAATAATGAGCATAGACCCAAATATCCAATTAGTAGAAATTATAAAACATATTATTTCATTGCATTAACAAGATATAATAAAGAACCACAAATGTTTTCCAGTGACTTGAACATAAATATTAAAAACATCAACACTTTAGAATGATATCATGGGGATAAGCATGGCGAGATTAATATTTTTACAAAGGATACATAAACAAACTCTCAAATCTTTCTAATGGATGTATAGATGCAACCACCTTACCAAGGGAGACAAGATCTACACACAATAATTGGTCCCAAAAAAAATTCTACAAAACCTAGACTTTGAGAAAATGGATGCCTAAAATGAACTACAACAACCAAAAACAACCTAAAATAAAACAAAAAGTCTCTATTTATAAATTTTTGAATCTAGAATCATGGGTCACAACATGAAAAATTATATAACAAGCCTTGAAGTCCACCAAGATACTTCTAGCTAGAAAATATTCCATGCCATGCCTAAGATCTTCATCCACTTGTAAGGAAAGAATCATTGTTACAACTTATTGGAACATATAATTTGATATTTTTGCTAAAAATGCCTTTCATGTGAGCTTGAAATGAGGAGAATTATTTGAGGAGCCAAAAATATTTTTTCTTGATGTGGAACTACTTGAAGATCCCCTTTATCACTCACACAGCTAGAGGGAAAAAATTATTTGAAAAACCCAACAAATTTTGTCATCATGTGCAACATATTTGGAAATTGTTTCCTAATACTCAATTTTAAATCATGGAAACTTATAGATAGGAAATATCTTCTTTGTGTACACTAAGGAAAACCCATTACTTACAATGATGGCTCAGGAGTTGATTCAATTATGGCATGAAACTGAAAATGATTCATGATCATGATTGGAAATATTTTCTCTAAAATGGCTCATGGATTTTCTTATATGCTTAGATTCATTACCACATCCATGAAAGAGTAATCATGTTTAACCTTAACTTGGACACTTGTTATTTCCTTGTGTAATCTGAGGCTTTTGAAAATTTTGGCTTAGCTCACACCATTGGATCTTTCTAAGCCAAATTAATTCATGTCATTACATTTTGATCAAAGGATCAAATTCCATTGGCCACTCAATACCCTATATAATAGGGTCACTTCATGTGTCATCACTTCATTCACTTTGGGCTTAGTTTGAAACTTTGACTTAATGTGACCTACTAATCAAAATGTGTACATTGAATTGTGTACTATCGATCAATATGAACATGATCAAGCTTTATCATGTACTACAAGCTTGACATTTTAACTTTTAAATCATACCATTTGATCTTGATTACTCAAGCAAATGCCCTCAATTAGATCAAGATCCAAGGGGTGGGGTATCATTGGATATTACCTATTCTTGGCCCTAAGGATGTGCCACTTGGTAGCCTCATGGGCTTCTTATGTTCTTTTCACTCATGAAATTTGATCATACACCATTAGATCATCCTCATTTGCAAAAATTCATGTCATTGGATCTACCCCCATTTAAAAACAAATGGATACTTCATGGGGTCTAAATTTTATGTTCACATGACCATCCTAGAACATTTGAATCCCAATGGATTCTTTCCATGGATTAAATTTGATGTCTACACACCTATTTTAGAGTATTTGAATTCCAATGACTAGTCCCTGTAGCTTAATGTTGACATTTGTACACCTATCAAAAAACATCCATGAGACTGTCATACCTACAATTTCAAAATATTTCTTCAGGGATTTTGTTCCACGGCAATTTTTTATAAGTTTTTGTCTTAGGCATTCACATTTACTTTTGCACTTTTGTCTTTGGATTTTCTTGGGCACAATTGTCCCATAATAATTATTTCAATAATTTTGTTGGGATAATTATTTTATAAAAAATGTCTGAGACAATTTACCTAAAGATTTGTCTTCACAGTTTTCTAGTAAGAATTGAGTCTTTGGCCTTTTGTCTTCATCAAGACAATTGTTTTAGACATTTTATTTGAAATAATTTCCCCATAAAAATGGAGCCCTACAATTTTATTGAAGAAAATAGTCTCTCTCACTTTTTCCTAAGGAATTACACCTCTACACTTTTGCCAAAATAATTGAGACTTAGCTCCTTGTGTCTTCATCAAGATAATTTTTTTAGACATTTTATCTTAAATAATTTCCTCACAGAAATTGAACTTGGTGCAATCCTTTCAGACTTTTTGCTCAGGAAAAATTCCTAAAGAAAATAAGACTTATACTCCATATCAACTTTACTAAAATTACCCTTCCAAATTTTTGTCAAGGCACTTGCCCTATAGAATTACTCTTTGGACTTTTTAAATGGCCCTTAGATCTATTGAAAGTGCCTTTCAGACTTTTTGAAATTTTCCTCTAGATCCTCTAAAGGTGCCCTTTGAGAGCTTTGCAAGTGTCCTTTGGCTTTTAGAATTACCCTTTAGACTTATTGAAAGTGCCCTTCAGGAATTTTTCAAGGGAAAAATTCCCAAAAGAAATGATCCTTCAAAAATTTTGCAAAGGAAAAATGACCCTTATACAAGTGTCCTTCAAAATTTTTGCAAGGGCGAAATGCCCAAAAGAAGTGACCTTTTAGAGATTTTACAAAGGCAAAATGACCCTTCTCAATTTGTGTAAGTACCTTTGGCTAAAGTAAATAAGCCCTTATAACTATTTCAATCTTTTTATGCTGGAAAAATGATGAAAGGGTAAGTTTCCTTTAGACATTTTTCCATGGACACAAATTTTGAAATAGATAAGACTTTCCACCTTTTCTGAAACAAAGGATTTCTTTCAAGATTTTTGTGTGAGCAAAATCCTAAAGGGAAAGTTCCCTTTGGACTTTTCCATGGACAAAAAGTCCAAAACAAATGACCCTTTAGATCTTTTGTGAAACACTTAGCCCAAAATAAATAAGACATTGAGTTCCTTCTAAATTTTTTTAGTGGAAAAAGTTTCTGATGGAAATAAGTATTTAGACCTTTTGTCTAAGACAAAAAGATCGAAGATCTATTTATTTTAGACATTATGTTCATGCAAAAAGTTTGAGAAAATCTAAGAAAAAGACAAAACTCTAGATTAGGATTTAGCCAATTTTTACATGAACTTGACTTTTGAAGGAACATTTTGAAAATGAGAATTTGGGATAATGACTTAGACATTGATACTCTGACAAGGGCCCAATTGTATCAGTGCAATTTTGGGCACTAACAAATCACATAGGGAGATAGACTAAGGAGTAATTGAAAATTATGAATTATAAGACTTTTTTAATGAATTAATCAAAAATAGGTCTATAGTTAATTACACACAGATCCTCATAGACTTTAAATAAAGTGAAAATAATCAAATAACTTGACTAAAATAGTATAAGCACATCCTAGTTAATGCATAAAATCTATATAAAATCACAAATTAAATTTCTATAGCATTTTTGTTAATCCATTAAAGTATAAATAAAGTGGAATACCTTCAAGGTAACTAGATGCATTACATAGAAAAACAATTTTTCATTATTTTGATAACATTTATTTTCAAATAGAGTTAACCCTTCTAACATACCAGGTAGCAGTATATATAGAATGGAGTGATGGGTGTTGCCTCTAAGAGGCATGAGATCCCACTCTTTGACATGATGGACTAAAATATTAAAACAACATAATGTGAGAAGATTCTCATTCCAAAATAGAGAAGATATAATGGAATTCCATGGACCACTAAGGATCATCGAGGAGAGGTCTAATGTGAGCCACATCATAATGGTTCTAGTAGGCTTTATTAAGCTATCAATGATTAGTAGATGAGTTTAAACCTATAAAATTTGATAAAATACTAATGGAAGAGCATCTCTTATTTGGATACAAGGTTCAATGAGTGTTAGGATCATATGCCCAATCTACCTTTATAACACTTTGAATGATTGAGGGACTTACCACATGGCACATTGCCAATGTCTTTGACTGCTTAGTCATTTTTAAACAAATGATAAATGTGTTTCTATAATGCTTTTAGGGCCCAAATTTATATCTTTAATATAATTTTTTTCTGTCTACTTTACTCATAGTGTGACACTTGGCCACTCCTTATTATTTTACTAGGATTACACTCAACACTTTGTACCATAGACCCCCTCTTTAGAAGTGAGTGAGGGAAATTATGACACATGGCATGATATCACTCTTTCTCTTAGTTTTTTTTATATTTGATGCATGTTACCGTGGGACTTTGGCCATGGTTTATTGATATGTTGATGCATGAAATGATCTTAGATCATGGGGTGTCATGGATTCCTTGCCTCAGTCATTTCATTTGATATAAGTAGTAACCAAGTTGAGGACATGTGGCATAATCCTAGTTACTTATGTACTTGAGCTAAAATGACTTATAATAATTGACTCGTAAGCCATGGAGAAGTGAGATGAAAAAATGCACATAATCATTTAAACCTTGATACTTGTCAAATAAAAATACTTAGTTATTTCAAAAATCCTTTATGAAGAATTGGGGTGTTGACATTTGGAATGATCTTGAAGCTCAAGGTCTCATAATATCCCTTATCCATTTGAGTTGATATAAATGAGTAATTAGGATGAAAAAACATGGCATAATATAAGTTTATGAGGTGCTCATGTGAAAAATACCAATAACCATTACCTCATAAACCACAGAGAAAGATGAAGACATGCATCTCAATCCTGTGAGCCTAGATACTTGTCAAATAAAAAAACTTAGTTATTTCTAATATCATTTAGGAGGAATCCAGGTGTTGACACATGGAATGATCTTAAATCTTAGGGTCTATTTATAGATGATATTTATGGATTATATATCACCTTAATCTTATACACTTGGATAAATTAGACCTTGATTGTTATTATTAATTTTAGACCTTTCCCACTTTTGGAAGTCTTGCACATGATCTATCAGTGTTCCTTGGCCTATATCTTGATTCGATCAATCTCATGTTGATGACCAAAACCTTGTATCTTTCCCAAAATACTTAAAACCTTCTTATCTTCCATTTTTACAAGTTCTAAACTTGTACCTAATTTCATGTTCCTTAAACACTAGTATCATCCATATACACCTGCATCGATGTGGGTGTCTTACTTTGATGTAAGTGTCCAGTACCCTAAAGTCATATAATTTTAAAATGAAATGTATCTTAATAATAAGCCTAAGTTATTAAATATGAGTTAATTCTCTAAAGGGATTGATATAAATTCAAGATCAACCCTCATTCATTTGTCACCTATGAGAAACTTAGAAAATATTTGAGGCAACTTATCGAAGGAATCAATCAAGCACTCGCTAAGGTAAAGATTTCCTATTTTCTCCTATTTTAATATTAATCATAATAACAACATATACACAAGTTTGAATTACTGAAGGAGTAAACTAAGAGATATATTATCCAAGTTACAATCTAGGTCATTATTGTACTTGATTTTCACATATTTCATGATTCACACACAAGTTAACATGTTGGGGAGAACTACATCAATCTGAGGCCCTATTAGGAGTTTTGGTTATGTAGGCAGTGCTCATTAAAAAAGAGGTTTTTGGGGTCAACTCAGCACCATGTTCTCACTAACACATTTTTCCAAGGTCACTATAATGATGAAAAACTAGGGTTTTTCAATTTCATTAGGAGTAATAGTCCATGACCCAGATCTTTATGCACCAAAGTGAATGTGAAGAGAAACCTAGAATCATCCAGGTGGTCACATCCTTTTCTACTAGGTATTATTTACATAACACTTACATTAGGTCCAAATAGTAGTGCCAACACAACTATCCAAGGCTAATGTTAGTGTTTGTAACTCTAAGGGCACTTAATCTAGAATTTGGAAACTATTCTAGAATGTTCTTCCAATTTGCTTTCTGCCTATTTCAAATCTAGAACTGTACTAACATCAGAACTAGTTAATTACTTCATTTATTTTTCACTTTTATATCTAGCATAATTGAATTTACTATATTTATCCTATCTCAAATTAATGAATTCATCATATGTTATATATGAGTTTATCATCTAATTGGCTTGCTATAGAGATAGTTTATCACCCTTGTACCTTAGGATATCTCTATCCCTTTTATTGATTATTAAAAGAAAATGAGGATATTCAAATGCTTGATATAGTAAGACAATATGAAGGCAAAAAACTCAAGGAAATGCATAAAGGAAAGTAATAATAACCAGTATAAACATATTGTAGTAACTCATGGATCAAATTGTTAGTAAAAAACATCAAGTGCATAACATATAAAGTACCCTATGAAATATATAATCTTGGATAAAGTCATACATAAGTATATATATGAGATCATAACTGTTAGATCATTTAATGAAGAAGTGGGCTTAATTCACCCTTAGTTTACCTTGGTAGTTAATTAAATAATAATATATTATTTATTAACAGAAGGTGAAAACTTCATCAAAATAAATAATAATATTATATTTGTTTAATGGTTACCATTTTTATTAGGTTTTTGATATGGTTGGACCTATTGGTCATAATGGTCACCTCCCTTCACATTTCATTATAAATAGGGTTTTACCCCTATTGTGAGTCATGGTGAATTATTATCTCATTTGATCTTACTTGAGTGTGTTGAAAATTATTTGTGAAGGTTATATAAAGGAAGTAAGAAGGTGAAGTTTATACTATATTAGGTATATTTTATTGAATATTGAATATCACTTGTGGGTATTTTACCTCCTTGAGGTTTTTCCACCTAATTCTTTGTGCTATGTATTATTAAGGTCTATCTCAATATGTCTTTATGTACTTTGCTTATCAATACATCCTAGATATATTATATGCATCATGTATTACATCATGTAATTTATCATAGTTTTAGAGCTTGGGGAGATGTAGTTGATTGAAAAGCATGTTCTTTAAAATTCAGAGGATATTTTAGAATATTTTCAAGCCAGGTAAAACCACAGTAAGAATTTGGAAGAATATTAGTTATTTTGAATATCTCATTGATTCTTGTATACTAGTTATGTGCACCATACAAGCTTCATCCAAGAATTCAAATCATTTTCAAACAACCAAAAAGCAACCAAAATTCCTTTTTTTTAAATATTTTGACGAGATTGACATCCTTGTATGGATATGTACTACTTAGAGGATTGAATGTCCAATTTTATTATTCAAAGATTAAATTTTGAAGTTTTTTTGTGCATTTTTAGACTAATTCAAGAAAATTCCCAATGTTTCAATTGGTTTGTTGGCATGTACATGCACTAGTAAATTTTTAAAACTTCCTTAACATGCCATTATTTCCCATGTATGGTCTTTGGTACCTAAAAAAATTTAAACTTATCTATATTGCTTATGGCTCTAGTTTGAGGTGTTTAATCATTAATATTCATCATTTTAAGCCTTGAAAAACCTCTACTATACTGTCAGAGACAATTAGATTAGTCTTTAATTTTTTTCAACCTCTCACATGGTGTACTTGTATGGCTTGGGTAATTGAAAATACTATTTTCTACATTGAAAATTCCTTTTTGAAGGTTCAATCTATTTTATCTCAGGTATTTAGAGGGGTTGGTAAAATTTCATGCCTTTTAATGGTTAAAAAAAACTTTTATGCATTCCCCTTCTATGCCATTGCTCTCCCTATAAAATTTCTAAAGGTATGTAATAGTTTTTATAATAATATTTATCAAATAAAGTTTTTAATAAATATTATTTTTTCATTGGTCCCACTATTTTTTAACTTTTTACCCAAACAAGTAAAAAAAATATGATTTATTTTTTTGTGCACTTTATATATATATCTTATTTTATCTAATTTTATTTAAATTAAAAACAAATATATATATATATATATATATATATATATATATATATATATATATATATATATATATATATATATATATATATATATATATATATATTTTAATTTAAATAAAATTAGATAAAATAAGATTTAAACATAAATTAGTACATGTATTACTTTAAGAGGTAATGTAGAGGAGTTGGTGGGTGTTATTTTGCTAGGCTCTTTCAAAGTGGAGGTCTAGTGTTCAAAACACACTACCACCAAGTTATTTTTTTCAAATCAATTTATTATAGTTTTATTTTTCAAATTATTAATTATAATTTTTCTTTTTTGCATGTCACTTCACATATGCAAACCCCTTGACATGTCAATCAGTTTTTTACAACATTTGACCTACTCAAAACCTTATTGACCATATCTATGTAATCAATCAATTTATAGGTTTTGCCACATTATGGCCATATTGGTGTGTTTATTTTTTTTGTTTTGAATCCTCATATTATATTTTTATACCTTTTTTAATCATTGTGTTAGATAGTTATTTTGTGTGCGACTCTTGTGACACTTAATTAGTGATATTTTACTTTGACTTTTTATCGTTGTTTATCATATATTTGAACAAATATAACTTGTTTAGAATTATAATTTTATTTACTATCAAATAAAGTGAAATATCATATTAAACAAGGTTCATTTTTAATTGTTCGTACATTAGTTTTTTTTTTCAACACTTACAATACCTTACTTTGTTGTAATCTTTCATTATTTTATTGCTTAATATAGAATTAAATTGAACCCTTATAATTTATTTAAACTTTAAATTTAATTTATTTTAAATATAGTATAAATTATCAGTTAAAAATTTTAATTTTAAGATTTTATGTAGTTTTATACTGTCATTTCTTAAAGGGAAGTTATGGTTTCACCTATAATATAATATATATAAAATGATTAATGGTTCAAACTATAATATATATAAAATTCATGTTAAATAAAAAATTATGGATAAAACATTATGTAACATTATCATTTGGACTAAAAAATGACCATTAAGATGACATCCAACACATGACCTTTCAAGTGTGTTTTAATATAAATTGAAATAAGCCATGTCGATTATCTTATGAAGTGTTAAGGATGATTTTATACTCCATATAAGTAATCAAGAGTCTCCTAGAGATGCTTGGAAATTTTTTAAGTCTTTGTATAATGGCACTCATCTCTCTAAAATTATTAAATTTATTCTTTAATTGCTGACTACACCTATGAAAGGTGATGAAAAGGTTGTTAATTTTCTTGATAAAATTAGGAATATTAAATATCAGTTAGTTGGATGTGATATTAATCTCATTCAAGATAAAATTTTGTATTTTATTATTCAACTTAACATTCATGAAAAAAATCATAATTTTATCTCAATTCTAAAAGGTACAAAATAGAGCAAGATATTGTAGACCTAACTACCCTATTTATTTTTTTGATTCAAGAAGAGAAAGAGATGTCTAATTTTAATTATAAAGATAATGTCATTTTGAAAATTATCACTCTAAACACTATTTTTTTATAACAATATAAATAAGGAACCTGACCCTAATTTTATTAAAGGAAAAAATAAGAAAAAGAGATTTGGTAATAAGAATCATAAACTTGGGTTTAATGAGAATTGTAATTTGTAGTAAATTTTATAATAGAAGGGAATCTTGTTATAAAAACAAAGATAAAGTTAAAAATCAATATTATAAAAATAACAAAGAGAATAAATTATTAAAAAAAAAATAATAATCAAACCCCTAATCATAATAACAATCAAGATTATAATTTAAATGTTATTACTTTATACACTAATTTATTTAGTTCAAATGAAAATTAAAGGATTCTAGATAGTGGAGCATCACACCATATGACTTGATTATCTAATATTTTATATTATTCTAAATATATCTTTGAAAATATTTACTTAAGAGATAATTCATTTTTAGAAGCAACTAAGTAAGGAAAGGCAAAACTTGAAAATGTCCATAAGTTCTTATATGCTAAATCCATGAATATTGGCATGCATATTGTACATAAAGTCCCTACCAAATCTTTTCATATTCTACTACTTTATAAAATGGTATAAAAATAGAACCAATGTGGCTCATCTTGTAATTTTGGTAGTCTTGATTCTATCTTTGTTCCTAAAGTTCAAATAAACAATCTTGATCCCCATTTCAATTATTTCATTACTCGTGTCATGGGAAGGGTCAATTTGAATGGTCCCCTAAACAAAGTGGGAAGAGGGAATAACCCTAATATTCTTGACTTGGGACCTATAATGTTATAATATAGTTTGTATGATCCCCATAGAACGAGGCCCCTTATATATAGTGGCTAGTGAATTGGGTAATGCTAAGAAGTGATATATATATATATATATATATATATAGGCCTTTAAAAAATGAGTCAAGATAAAGCAAGTTGTCCCTCGACCTATTAATATTAATGGATTGATAATTTTTTAGGTTATAAAGGCATAATAAAAGGTTTAAGAGTATATGATCTATCTAAATTTCAAATGATTAAGAGTAAGAATGTTTTTATTCTCTAAAAATCTTTTTGTGAGCCCTCTATGAAACCTCTTCAATGCTATTTTTTTAATGAACTTGGCTCTCATACTTCTCATTATGAAGAAAGAGATGTCCTAGATGAATTTTATCCATATTTGAATAACTTAGGGTCTAAGGAACCCCCTAAATTTCATGTTCAACCTAAAAGACCTAAATGGGCAGAATCCCGAAGCCAATCTTTTATTTTTGATAATCTTAATAAATTAATTAGGAGTCAACATTCTTATCATGCTTTAATGACTATGTATGGATGTGAACCTTAATATTTTGATGAATCTATTCACGATGATAGATGGAAATTTGATATGCAATCTGATTATAATGCCTTAATTAAAAAAACATGGGATCTTGTCCCACCTCTACCTAAAAGGCATATCGTTGGTTTTAGGTGGATTTATAAAATTAAGTATAATTTAATTAGTAAAATTGAAAAGGTTAAATCAAGAATAGTCACCAATGGGTTTAATCAGAAACCCAAGATTGACTATGTTTAAACCTTTCATCATGTATCAAAAATGAGTATTGTTAGATTACTTATTGCTCTTACAACCCAAAATGATTAGATTATCCACAAAATGGATGTCAAGAATACTTTTATAAATGGTGATTTAGAAGGAACCAATAGAGTATGTAGGGGCTGAAAATGTTTTTGGATTTTTGAATGTTTTATTTATTTATGTTTAGAATATGTGAATATTTATAATCGATTAATTCTTAATCATCAAAATGTGTAAGATCACCTTGAAAAATTCTCAAGCTTTGTTTATATCAATGTAATGCCGCTTATTTAATGTTTTTGTCTAATGGTTTACTTGAATCCAATGGTGCAACAAAATAATCATAACTGGCATGTTGTATTCAAATATCTATACCCATATCAAGAAAAGTAATTCACATATTTTTACAATTTAGCTTAGCATTCTATTGAACTAGCTAATATTACCCAAAATTTAGTTTCAAATGCAGTTCATAATCTAATATCCATATGGTGGAAGGTTCCACACATGGGCCACTTGCTATAGGTAACAAATGTATCCTTGAGATGATGGCATTAATGGAGAGTATATTATTTCATCTGTAGTATGTCCCAATTATGTGATAAATGTGGTGCCACAAGTTTTATCCCACTTGCTAATATCAAACTAGAGATGGTGGCTATATACCCCATCAATATTTATAGTAATAGTTAAATATTCATGAGTCAGTTGTTTTGAGATATAATTCTCTTATAAAAGATATGAAGGATTTTACCTTTTATTCATGTCAAACACAATGTATGTGCATCCTTTGTTCTTATATTTTTGAATTGGTTTCTCAATGCCTCACATTGATTGTTATTATGGCCAATGATTTGATGATATTTACAATATGGTACCTTGTATTTTGTAGGTAGAAATATACCACTTTATCTATGTCTAGTAGATGGTAAATAAATCATTATATTTTCAAATAACATAGATAACATTGTATATGAAATATATTTTTATGTTGATGCTAGCAAATGTTCCTAAGTCACCAAAAAATTCTTATTACAGGGATAAGTAACCATGATATTAACAATTAACATATTAAAGGACCTTTTCTAGAACTATTCAAGGTTTATACAAAGAAATCATAGGGTTTTATCATGATTTAAGGCTCTGTCATAGATATTTTTGGTTGTAAGAACATAAATACATAAAAATAGAACACTGAGTTGACAAATATAGAAAATGGAATATTTTAGAAGGTGACTAAGTACATTCATATGTCATGTAATTCATATAAGAAAATGGGAACATTCAAGAAAATAACTAAGGACTTCTTCTTAGATTAATCAAAATACTTCATTACATACTATTTTAGAGATTAACTTATAGAATATTACAATACAAACTTAATGAATAAGTACTACATTAATCTCGTATCATAGGAATTACAATAATAACAATTAATATAGTCATCAACCAACCCATTTCCGTATAGATGCATCCATGATATAGCTCAAAGACATTGCAGTTATGACTTCCTAGCTATTCTGAGTATCTAGCTCTATCATGTCACTTTTAACTTTATTATTTCTTACTAACTTGAAATAGGCTAATTGAATTTTGATCTGACTAATTTGATAATAATATTACACAAATGG
Source organism: Torreya grandis (assembly GCA_037957365.1). Lineage (NCBI taxonomy): Eukaryota > Viridiplantae > Streptophyta > Pinopsida > Cupressales > Taxaceae > Torreya > Torreya grandis. The sequence continues at coordinate 5,069,087 of JARHVA010000457.1, forward strand.
AAATGCAAGTTGTTACTATGCACAAAAGATATAATTAGACACATTGAATAGTAATATATTTGAATATTGGACATATATATTAGAATATTTTTATGATAGCACTTTCTCAGACTTAAAATATTATCTCATCTTGAGACAACATCATAACAACACAAAATAGTGCCAAAAGATAGTATGAATCCCATGAGTTACAGATTGACTAGGGCATCATTTACCAGTTTTCACCCTATGTGCACTATGTAGTCACCCTCATAGGTTTTTAACTAATTATTAACCTACAACTCATGATGTATCCATCTAAGAAAGAAACATAGTAGAAAAATGTCAAAATTATGATACCTATGCACTATTTAATAATCAAGATGAGTCGAGTCTAATTGGCTAAGCACCAAAGAAAAAGGCAGTGGGGGAACCTTGCATTGTTAAAGTTGGCCCTATAATTTAGCTGGTGAAATGAATTGAGGGGTATTCAGTATATGCTTAATCACAAAATAAAAAGCTGATAAGTCAAATTTAAAATATTTCCAATCCAATATAATCTCTTGGATGAGATGAATCAATGCTTATAAGTGGCCTTGGGAAAGAAGTAAATCTTGGAGGTCTTAATTCACAACTATCAGTAAAGTATTATGGGTAGCAAGAGTTGGATAAGAAATATCTTGACAGAGGTCTATCATCTTACCAACATACCTCTACACTTGAAGACAAACAAAAAAATTGTGTTGGGTGTACATTCACCACTATTGTTAATTAACCAACATGGCATCCTTGGTAGAAAAAGAGGCCCAAAGTGTGATATCTAGGTCACTTATAGAAGTGGTCAAGTTGAGGATGGTTACTTTGGCCCTACAAGATTTTAAAAATGTTGACTATATGCTACCTAAAATTATATCAAGATCTTGATTCTAGTTTAGTGAGTGTTGGGCTACCTATACGGCTTACAAAGATGCAAAACATATAGACTTATGATATTCATCTAGTAACTCCAAAAAGAGTTTAGTATTAGCTTTCATCCGTAGAACTTGGGTATGAAAACTTTGTAATTATTGAAGGTGTTGCTAATCTTTGGTTAACTATGCAAGGAGTAATGGGAGTTTGCATGCAAAATATATACTCTCCACATCCAGGACTTATTTCACCAAGATGGGTAATGTATATTCAATCAAATGATAAGACTAGCATAGGTCAGCTCATAGCTTTGCATTCTATGATGTCAGTTGGGAAACTATTCTCCAATGATGTAGCTTTCTATGTGGTACTTTCTTGAAAGGAAACTATGCCTTTTAACCACATGGATAATGATAATTGATAAACATCTAATTATGCTTCCATTGTGGGCATGTGAATAAATAGAGAAAAGATGGATGATATTGGAAGTACCTACTTCAAGGGTATTTTTTCAATATTTTTTATGATATTTCAATGTGTTTAATTAATTGATAAAAATAAAGTATATGTAGGGTTTTTAAGATTACCTAGAATTATGGATGGTTGGTTGTGCATTGTTGATCAAGATTGATTGTGAGAAATCCTCTTTGGTTGGGGAGGAATGACTTATAATACACCACACTTAAACAAAAAATGGGATTAAAAGAGAGATGAGTGGGCTGCTTGGTTACAAACTAGTCCCAAGAAGCGACACGATTTCTTAGATGGATGTCAGCCCATTATTTTCAATTAAGAAGGATAATAAATATAGAAGATAAAAGATAAAGATTACAATATATAAATGATGTAAAATATAATTTTATAAAGATTAGAAAAATTAAAATTATTTATTGCATTTAAGATAAATGGAAAAGATAAACAATAAAAATATATGAAAAATGATTAGATTAAACTATAAATGAATTAATATTTAAGATATAAAAGTTAACACAAACAAAGGTTTGGTTACACAAGAATCACAAAGGGCTATTGACAAGTTTAGGCTAAGAACTAGACCTAATCCACATAATGTCGGCTAAGATGATGGGATAAGGATTGGATGGATGAGGGATAAAGATCCTAAAATAAGGATTAGGAATAGATTAGATAAGTTTAGGTATGATTAAGATAGATTATAGAGGCTCAGGGATAGATAGGAACCTATAAAACTAAATAGAAAGATCTAAAGGGCTAAACTTGAAAGTTTTCTACAATAAGATAGAATCGATAAGGATCCTATAGAATCAACCATGATCCTATAGAATCAACCATGATCCTCTTCGATCATGTTCAATCCTATCATAGTGTACAAAATATGAGAAATGAGTTCCAATAAGTGTACAATGGTTTTAGGAAAGTATAGAGATGTCTGCAAGCTAAGAAATGGGCTAGAAAGGGATCTAAAACATAAGATGAAATAATGAAATTATCTAATAACAAATAATGAAGGATTTTAATTATATTTGAAAATAAATAATTAAATGATAAATAAAGAAAATAGCTTACCTAGACATGATTTTGTTCCTTCAATGTGCTTGGCTTTTAGACAGTATTTTGGACTCCAAATGCTAGAAACAATCCTCCAAAGTCTGGGTCCTCCAACTTGCATCTTTTTAAAACTCTTTTAGTGAAGTTTTGACATGATTATATGGATTAATGTTGACCCAATATAATCAACATTTATCTAGGGAAGTTTTGATTCACATGCTTATTTTAGGCTACACGGTTACCAAATGGTTGGGGATTCCATATATAACTTGGGGAAGCTATTTTATAGGTTGTTAGGCATGGGAATAGGTTGGGTGAAAGGGTTAATAAGGAAAAAAGGGAGATTTTAAGAATTAAATTAATTTTTTCTATTAATTAAATAGACATTTAAGTATAACTATAAGTATTTATTAATATTAAATATGTTTTAAGTATAAGTTGACATTTAACTATGGACATTTAGTTTATTATACTTTAAGTTATATTTTATGTATATATTTTTAGGATGTTTGAGATTTGTTTCAGACATCTAGGAGTTAAGATGCAAATATATATTTTTAGAGGTTTCTACCACATTTTAGACTTAGCCTATTTCAAGATTTCAAACTTAGCCAATTTTAGGGTTTGTTTATACAAGGAAAGTTGATACAAGTCACAAAACTTTGCTTTAGAAAACTAAGGATAAAGATATGACCTAAAATATGGTAGAATAGGGCAAGGGTGATAATTTTTGATATCTACAGTTATAATTGGCAAGGAGAATGTTGTGTGATGGGAGAAAGTCGATATAAGGTCCCACAACCAAAGACTTTGAGTGGGGGTGGAACCACCCATCCATGATCGATGAGGCCTATTCAATCTTAGGGGGTTTAGTCATGTATGGCTTAGCCATTTATTCTACTATAAAATTTGGTGGGTTCTATTACATTTCTACTTCTTCTATCAGTTGTAGTTTTACCTCTATCCTTGGCCACTCGACATCCTCTTAAGCCTTGTTTACTTCCACCTCCTATTATTTCTTTGTAGCATCCTTAGCCTCTCTTTGGTATTGAGAATAAACCTCTACCTTAGTATTTGTATCCTCTACTATTGCTTCTAATTCATCTTGCTCCTGTATTTTTTTTCATATCCATACCTATCCCAAGCAATTATAACAACATTAGAGTCATGTATCCTTTATTCTCATAGTTCCTCATACCTATGTTATTCATGTTGAGATTTGGATACTTCCTCTTAGGACTTAACTTATTCAATTTGAGGTTATGCTTATTTCTCCTAGATTACATGTTGGGTTGTTGCTTCCTTTTAGTTTGCCTCTACTTTGGCTTTGTACATTTATTCCTAGCACACTTTGCATTATATACCTTATGTTTATTCATGGGTTTTCTATTATTCCTTATTAGTGGGTTTGCTACATGTAAATTCCTTGGGATGAGTAGTAGGATCCTAAAAAGGGGATATGGAGGATCTAAGTGCCTATACCTAATCTTTTGATTTAGGAACCTATGACTTCTCAATGAGATGCCTCATCAATTTTGGAGAAGATGTTATTGGTTGGGGTTGCACTGTAGATTGTAATTGAATTATGTCTAGATATTACACAAGAATTTGTAGTCTATAAAATGTCCCACTTATGTATTGAGTTTCTTAGGATGTCATACTATGTGTTTCCTATGAGTGATGGTTTCTTAAGGAGTATCAACTAGAGGATCAAAAATGTTGGGGTGTATAGTAGATAGAGGTAGTGGGCCTATATCTAGGGCCTCATAAATATTATGTATATTTTTTCTTCTATGACCATTTACACTATGATGAAATATGGGAAAGTGGGAAAGTCCACCCACAGGTGTGATGGAACCTTATTTTACACCTACATGGTGTGCATAGATTTTAAAAATAAGTAATCCTTCTCTTATTTTCCTTCATACAAGTCTACATCCATATCATCCATCATCATCTTATACACTTGATGTTCATATATACCCAAATAAAGAGGATCATAGTTATTTGTGATACGTAGAATAATTATATCATTTAACCAAGTAGTTTGACTATGAGTTATGCATTGAGGAAGAGATGGGGAGTGTTGGATGCTAGGTACTTTTCACTTTCTAGTATCTTAGGGTTTTGTCATAAAGGCAGAGGGAAGTGCATTCAAGGATCCTAAAATTATAGGCTATGAAGAAATAGATTGAAGATATGTCACTTGTGTATCATCCATAGCCTTCTACTTGGTGATCTCTTATTTCAAATCTACATTCTAATGAATAATGGAAGTGGTGCACTTGTAAATTTTGGTAGTTCATGTATGTAAATGGTAAATCCTCTAGGCATCCTTGTGATAATGATATGATTCCCCCAGTATTACATCATATCTAGAGGAACATGTAGGTTTGTTGTAAAGAGTTTGAATAATTATTCACACCATTATTTGAATTTCACTTGCTGGGCAATATACCCATTTTCCCTTGTCTATAACAGGTTGGAAAATTGTGCATTAGGCCAATAATTTACATATAGGTGAACCTCACCTTCAGAAGACTTCCATTGTGTAAAATTCAAGATAAAAACCAAGAAATAGTACTAAAAAGTGAGTTTCATAGCCTGGAGAACCTTGTAAATGTTTGTAGTTAGTTTAAACACTAAAAATTATGGCCAATCAAACTCTTCTTGATAGTGAACCATGCAATGGGAAATGTTAATTACCCCCTTGGTTGTTTGTTTGGAATTGTTGATGGTTTACCAATACCATCTAGTGATGCATTATACTAATATGCACACTAGTTCATCTAATAATTTTTAAATCTCAATCCCTCTAGAGCCCCTTGCATAAGCATCATGCACTTCTAGAAAAATAGGTGGTGCCTTGGAATTGTATGCTTCCATATATTTCCCTTTCACTGGGAGGTCAATTTCATGTACCATCAAAGCTATGTTGATGTACACTATAACATCCTTAGAAAGTCAAATCTTCCCATCATTGTAGTCATTCAGTAAATTCTATATGATTTTGCCTAAATCACCAATGTAGCCAACCAAACAATCACTCCACATTAGTGTTGTAAAAAGGATTCAAATTTGCCAATTTCATTGGTTATTGACCTTAGACTTATTAAGGTTCAAATATTCATTATTTAGCCAGTTGAATGAAGTCAAGTGCTTTAAGGTCCAAAAATTGAGTTTGATGTAGTGTCAATCCAATGCTCATATCTTATTTCTTTGAATCATTCAGTGGCATGATCAAGTGAGATACATCAATAACTACCATTATGTATGTTGTTATTTTAGGTTACTTGGAAAATTTAGTTCATCACTTGGCTCTTTGTCAAATACACAAGTTATCATAAAAAGATTGATCTCAATTGAAAACTTAGTGAGATTATGATGGAAATGATCAAGTCATCTTGATTTTATAAATTTTATTGTGGGAGATGCAAATCACATCACTTTAAAGATGCCTTTATTCTAAATGAGCTCCACTCATGTGATTTAAATAGGCACAATATTGTCTAGCAAAATTTTCATCAATTTCATCAATTGGCATCCATTTTGGTGGTTGGCAATGATCTTGATGTGACATGGCCTATAACTAGTTTAATGTTGTTTGCTAATATTCCTTGATTAGATAGTAAACTAAAATTTTATTGACATGACCTCAACCACTGATTACATACCTTGCCATTAAGGGTCATAATTAACCATTATTAATAGTTATCATAGTTGAAGATGATTGTACTTATCATTTCCCAAACTTCAATTTTATTTCCCATCATTTTGTTATTGATCAATAAATGTCATATTGCCTTTAAGTTTAAAAAACTAATATATAAATTATTATCTATGACCTTTATTAACACACATCTAATCTGCTCAGAAAATCAAATCATTCAAAACACATAATAATTGAAAGGGAAACCCTATGCTAACTTGGTGTAATTTAACACTTGTTATTATTACGATCTAATTTTTACTACCTATGAAATTTAAATATAGAGCCAATAACACAACCCAATAAGATTTTACCTTGTAAATCATGTAGAATTAATGTTCCTAGATGTGATATCTAATGGATGATGTAAGGAACCTTCCACTTGATGTTTAGTTTTCCTAGAAAAGTCTTGAATCTATTGTCATATAAGAGAACTAGTTGATTTAAATTGAATTATTTCATTCATAAATTTCTATCATGCCAAGCCTTTTTTATACACTATGGAATTTATTATGGCCATATGGTTTAGTGTTTATCTTCATCCATGTAATTGAGGTCCAAAAACCTATGTATGAGGTATTATTCATCTCTCATATGCATAATGTAAGAAATTCAGAGAATGGGCACAACATATTCAAGGGGCATTATAGATTCTATCCCATACACCAATTAGAATGATGTAAGGCTCATCACACATTTTTAATGTGTGAAATAATCCCATATCACTACAAAAATTCTATTTTCCTAGTCATGTTTATGGACATCATAGATTTTGGTCAACATCTTTTTGATTAACTTATTCACAACTTCTACATAACCATTCATTTATGGATGATATGTATTGTGCTTATGATATGAAATAATAAACTCATCTATCAAATTTTTAAATATTTTGTTCCTAAAATGAGTGCATCAATCACTTTTCAATTTTATTGGGTATTCAAAATGAGTAATGATGTTCTCATATAGAAATTTTGAAATATCTCTGGATCCACAACATGGTGTCATAGTAGCTTCAACCTATTTTTTAAAGTAGTCTATTACAATAATAATAATATACCTAGATTTTTTGCATTTTCTTGGTGGTTTGATGGGGCCTAAAAAATTAATTCCCCATTATTAAAATAGCTATTATGAAAGCATTAGTTTTAGGGCCATTTCATCCCTCTAATTTAGTTTGCCCATTTGTTGACAAACATCACACTATTTTGAGACCTGATGTGTATCTTGAAATAGATAAGGCCACCATAATCCATTTTGTAACACCTTTCTCATAGTGGCATCCCCTATGAAGTGGCCTCTTACAACTCCTTGATGTGCCTCCTAAAGTATTTATGGTCTCTCATGTTTTAAGATAATTCTATGCAGGACCTCATATTTCCTTAAATAATATAGAGACTCATCAATTATGCTATTGGTTAGTGCTTTTGTGATCAACTATTTATTCTCCCTCTTTGTATAATATTCAATAAAGGTCCTATGTTCTAGAAAGTATGTAGTATATTGTAATTTTTTAATATCTTAGTAACCCAAAATAGATGGCTATCAAGGGACTCATCTAGGTTTTCTTCAAGTTTTTCACAATTGGTTAGCCTACTAAAATGGTCTAGGCCTACATTTTCATGCCCTGGATTTACATTGATGTAAAACTAGAATTCTTGAAATAAAATCAACCATCTAGAAATGTTTCCGCTGAGTAGGGGTTTATTGACTAGGTATCAAAGAGCTTGGTAATCTATAAAGAGATATAAGGGTGTCACCAAAAGGTAATGTCAAAAAAAATTTAGTATAAGCATGATGACCAATACTTCTCATTTAATTTTTGTGTAATTCTTTTTAATAGTAGATAGCTTTCTGCTTACGAAATAGATTGGGTGGTCTAATCTTCATTCTCTTAGCTATGCAACAATTGTTCCCAATGTGATTACTAAATCATCTACATGGGCATGAAATCATCTATTTCAATAAATATATATTAAAATTGACATAGTGATAAATCTATGCTTGAGGTCTATGAATGTTGTCTGGTATTTGAGAGTCCCCAAAAATGTACTCCCTTTCACAAAAAATTCTATAATGGTGTTGAGATCATAGTATATCATTTGATAAATTTATGATAATACCCCATATGCCATAAAAATGATCACATTATAGATGAATTAGTTGGTGGTGGCATACCAACTATCACTATGATATTTGCTTGATTGACTAATATACCTCTACTACAAACTACATGACAAAGTAAAACACTGAATGGTATGAAAAATAAACATTTGTATAAATTCAAAGCTATCCTTAGTGCTTTTCACCTTTCTAACATCAATCTCAACTTAGAAAATTATTATTTAAATAATGATAACACTACCTAATCATATAGATAAACCTCCAAAAAATCATGAATAAAATTCTTAAATGCAATAATGATGTCTTTAGAGAATACTACCAGTGCATTTTTCAAGCCAAATGGAATTAACTTATAGATTAATGATCCACAGTATATTGAAAAGGTAGTCTTTGTTTAGTCCTCCTCTATGATAGGTATCTAGTGGTAGCCACTGAACCCATCTATGAGTGAATAAACCTCATGACCTACAAAAAACTATAATACCTCATCAGTGAATAGAATTAGGAAGGGATAATTGACACAAGCATCATTTAAGATATGATAATTTCCCCAAATTATAATCTCTCCCATCTTATTTGGATGTACCACCATAAGGCTTACCCAATCAATTTTTTCCACTAGAAAACTTATTCCATCCATAAGCATCTGATCCAACTCTTCCTTCACCTTGATTTTCATGTTAGAGTTTATCCTATAGGGCCTATTTTTTATTAGACTCATACATTATTTAAGTTAAATGTGAATTTATCCAAGAGAAGGATCAACACCTTTAAATTCTAAAAAAGTGGTGGGGAAGATGTCTTAATAGTCTCTCAAAAGCTGTAACACTTATGAGATGTCAACTTGTGTCTAGTAATTGCCTATATGAGATAGCTTAGGTACCTCCTCTATACCAATGTTCCCAATATGTTATTTGATAGGTTGTTGATCAATTTGGTTCTTTTATTTGGTGATGGTATCTCAGAGTTTTATTTCAACCTCTCATTTTGGAAAAAGAATCTATCATAGCCTATCTTCTTCCATTTATTCTACAAATTCTTCTAGTAGTGGATCTAGATCTCTTTTTGGTACAAATAGATCTTGAAAATACATATAATTTTCACTTTCTTTGGTCAAATTTCTCCTCTGAGTGGTCTTGAAGCTAGTGACACAGTCAGACTGCTTCTTATTTCTACTGCCAAAGTAGGGTATAAATATTTGATGTACTTTCTAACTCATAGATTAAATTTTATTTTAGATTATAATCCATCAGAGTTGGTAAATCCTCAACTCATCCTTAGAATAGGAAAGTATTCATTTAATTTAGATCTCGATGGACTATGGTATGATTTCTCTAAAAAAATAGATCTTTATAAAATTTCTTTATATTTGTGCCCAATGTTTCATTTCCTATTTGTGTTCTTGCTGAATGTACCGTACCTTAGGAATGACCCTAAGAGTATAAATCAAATTGTGAGGCCAATATTTTGTAGTGATTATTCTCTCATCAAAACCTCAATACACTTGTAGATATGCAACTTAGGATATTCTCCTTCTTTTAAAACTGGTCACTCCTATCGTACTTCTTTTGATAGCTAAAACCTTGTAATCAAAAATTCATAGGCTTCATCCCATGTCATGTGGACTTCTCTATATACTAACCACCAATTCATAAGAACCCCTTTGAGTGAATAATTTATATCATTGACCCTTTAATTCATATCAGGTACATGTAGTTCAAATATCACAAGGAATTCACATATATATTAAATTATAAAGTACTATGGTATACATTTTTCTATTGTGTATACCATATGTGGAGGTCATTGTTTATGGTCACCCTTGGCCCAATTCAAGAGTTGTGTATCTAAATCTCCACTTACTAAAGATAAGTTATCCCAAGGTAGCATACCATTAGCTATTAGATCTATGTAATCCTTAACAATCTAGACTATATTATAGATGACATCAACCTCAAACTATGTTGGCAACCTCATAGATATTGAATGCACTTTTGTCTTCTTCAACCGATGTTTTTGTTTAGTAATTTATAGAGGTTTACCAATTAACTCTATGGATTTATAAATCTTTGTTTATAGACTAGCTTGGTTATAAATAAATGTAGTCCATAGCTTGTAGAGCCTATTTCCTATCTATCACCTTCATCTAGCTAGTTTTTGTGACTTCATAAGAATAATTTGAATCCTTTTGGATGATATATGTCTTTGCATATACTTTATTCAATGGAACAATGATGATCTTATCATCTTGGTGTGATTCAATATGATTCATGACTATATTTATAGTCATCCATCCATCATAAGCCCACTTCTTCCTAATAAGGGAAGGATAGTGAGTCTTGATAGTCTTCATGTTGATGACTTCAAATTTGCCTCATAAGCTAAGCTTTTTGACTTTAATTTACATAGCTTGAGACTATCCTATGGGTTCTACCTTCCCATAATCTACAAGGCTGAGTGTCATAAGACTGTAATTCAACACATGTTATCCATTGACCTCCTAAGTGGATCTAGGAATCATGTTGACTGTGCTACCAAAATCAAATATAACATTTGGTATTTCATATCTAGCTACTTCAATAACCATTATTGCATTGATATCCCCTATTTTTTTGGTCTTCACATAATAGACAATATTTTCAATCAATTATTGGCCTTTTTATGCACATTATAATAGATTGTGTAAAAGATTAATTGTATTTTAGGATATATCTTCATTACATAAGGTACTAAAGAGCTTCATCAAGTCAGTTAGTGTAGTGACAACTCTTTCATATCATAGTATTTACATAATCTGGCCATAAATCTAAGCATTCATGGCCACATCATATCTTTCAATGTTCCCTTGCTATTGAATACTCGTGAGAATTGACATAGGTTCTAACATCAATATTTATGCAATACTAGGATTAAGATACTTATGAGGCCACACTTTATTTATCCCACTATCTGTAGGTATCTCTAATGGAGTAAGTCCTTGTAATGCATGCTTTTGATGTATGATGGCTTGTGCTAATTAATTATATCTTGGTTGAACTTGGTATATGTTGACATTATGCACATCTTTATCTCTATATTGACCCTCTAGCATCAGGTAGTCCTCTGTATCATGCTAGTTTGAAGTTCTATATAGGCACAATACAATTGCCAATGTGGATTATGTGGATAGTTTCATTTAACATGGTTTAATTAAACACATATATAACCTAATAGGTTGTCTCCCTCATCTTCCTTATGTGTCTCTTTTATATCTACCATGATAATTGCCTCCTCCTATAGTACCTTGAAAACCCCAACCACCTTGTTATTGTGGCCCAAAATTGGCTATGTTTTGAGGGTTTTTCCAACCCTAGTAATGTTGGTAGCTATCATACCCAAAATATTAGGTATATTATGGGTTTAGAGCCTAATTATCCAAATGTTCTTTGGGAATCTCAAATTTTTAAGGAGATGATATTGAGGAGTGAATGACTTTACAATAATGTTCCCTTACTATGTAGTGATGGTCTAGTCGTCGATCCTTGTGTATGATAAGATTGTATTTTTGGATCTTAAATTATAATAGTCTATAATGTATTTTTTGTAGTTACCCCTAGTCAAGATGTGTCCTATGTTTCAATATTTTCCTATTGTGTTGTGTCTATAAATTTTTTTTAGTAATGTCTTTCTTGAGTTCCTATAAGTCTTGGCAATCTTTGTCTTCATGATTCATAGATTTGTAGAATGTATAATGCAAAATCTATGGATTCTCAATGTAATTTTGTATTAAATGATAACTTCCATTAGAGTGACCTAAAATTCAATAAAATTTTCAAAATTGATTTTTAAGTCTTTGACACTCATTTTTGTGATGTCTAGACTGATTACATTTTATGCACCAGATGTCTAACTTTTATCTGTTAGTCCTATATTGATATTGTGAAATATTTTGGATAAGGATATATAGTATATCTTCTACCTTAGATGAATCAAATATCACATCTCCATAATTCTTGATCTATTCTACTTTGATTTTAGTAATGTGAGTATCTGATTTAGCACCAAACTATGCCTAGGTTATAACAAACATGATGTGAGGTTGTAGACCTTAGATAAACCAAGAATATTTGTCCTTTTCTTCCATAATAAATTACACTTTTTTCATGACATATAATAATTTATGATCATAGTCTTCAATGGTCTTTCTAGGCCCTTGTTAGATCTCTTTTAATTCTTGTATAGTCTGGCTTATGCTTTTCTTTACCTTGAACTTTATGATCAATAATTTCTTTATCTCATCTAAATTCATTGCATTGGTATCTTTACAATATATTAATTATAAGTATATTTAAACTATAGCAGTAATTGATTCATACTTCATTATATTTTCATTTGTAATCCCTTTAACTTTCCATTTCATTGAACAAGTAAGAAGATATTGTTCAGGGTATAACGACCTGTTATATGGCACTAGATTGATAAAATCTCTAGGTTGAAGCATCATACTTGGTGATTATGTGGTCATAAGAACCAAATATTATTGTGCATGCTTATTTCTATAAATATATGGTGAGTGTGTCTATGATCCTTATGTGAAAGGATGAAATTATTGAAGATGTGATCCCAAAGTGGGGCTAGGTGATTCTAATGAATTCAAAACCTCAAACTCACTATCGTAGTCTACTTCTAATAAGTCTATAGCTTACTCTAGGATAACTGGTTTGGTTTATATTAATAGAGTTGATCTGATGTACTTAATTTTCTCTCTTGAAAATTTCTATTTACTTTTTTAATGAGCTCTCTTTAATATCTTTAGGGTTTTCTCATGCACTTCTCTTTATTCTGGATCAGGCTAATATTGGTATTTTACTCTAACAACTAAAGTATGGTTATATACAAATAAATAGGTCTTGGGGGATGTGTACTCCCTATTTAAATGGTATGAACCTCCTTCAACTATTTCTTTATCACTTGAACCTATACTAACACTATGACTATGTGACATTCTACTTCCTTCCCCTATTAGTAACCTTACCCAAGACTGTGAACCTTCTCCTAACTATTCTAACACACTAATCTCTTCGTTCTCTTCTCTTTCCTCATACTCTGTATCACTTTATTTCTCTTCATCTCTTTTCAACCTAGGATTCTAAGTCAATTAATTCACACTTCTCTTTTCTTTCTCCTCTTATCTCTCACTCTTTGCTTCTCCTATACTACTAGCTTTTAGGTTCATGCGAATTGGGTATCTATACTTTGGTTCCACCTTCTTTATTGATGTAGTGTTTGGTCTGTCTCTAATGTCTCCTTTGTTCTCATAATACTTTCTCCAAATATTTATTTTTTTTAGCTCTTGTTATGTTTGATTCAACATATTGAGTCTAGGTTCAAGCTTTCCTTATCGTATATTATCCATTCACCATTCTATCTCATACATCCCCATGGCACCCATGTAACTAATCCATGTTAGGTGGAGTAGGCACCATGTATTTTTTATAGTCAACATTTTAATGAGAATGGGAAGTCATTGTAAAAATTTACCTTAGATTTTCCTCATAAATTGATCCTTTGTAGCTTCAATTGCAATATACCCTTATACAACAAATTTTTTAATATAACTATTAATGGTTATGTCCACCTAGTAATGAATCACATGCATCCAAAGTACATCCAAAATTTTTAAACTTTTGATATTTTCTTCAGTCTATGCTATATCATGTGCACTCTTCATCTGGTAGAATAAATGTTCCAATCTCACCACCACATAGATAGCAAACATGGGAATTAAAAACAAAGCATATCATATACATATGCATATATGTGATCTTGAATAATTGATTTAGTATTACTTCCTATCCTCTTTGCCTCCCCTTCTATAAAATCATTAATTTTTATATCTTTTAAGGTTGTACAAGTACCCAAAAGTGCTTATAAAGTGGTATTTTTATTATTTTAGTTATTTAACTATGGATATTGTAGGTTCTATCCATTCCCTAACCCATGTTTGACATCAATTACATTGGGTAACTACTGGAAATGTTCACCTTTGAAGGTGGTATGTACAACTCCTCCAAACTAACCAAAAAGGGACTAAAATGACAATTTAGCTCATAAAAACATAATAAAAGGTTAATACATGATATTATTACCTTAAATATACATTAATAGCCTTTTATAATGAATCTAAACCATATAAAACCTTTGACTATACTTGAAAACACCAAGACCTTATGAATGACCCCTATGACTAGATAACTACACATGAGACCAAACCTTGGACAAGGTTAGATACTGACTCATGTGACCATATGGAGACCATTTAAGACCATTTAAAACCATAAAAATACCAAATACAAGTTTTGATAATCCCATGAAAATTTTCATCCTAGAGGGGTTAAACATTTTTGACTTGGGTCAAATATTGGTCAATAAATTACCGATTCATAGGTATAACATGCCTACAATGCTAATGGAGTAGTGGTCTTATCTTCCCATTTGGAAATGGATTCACCATTATGCTAAAAATTTAAATTGACCTACCTTCTAATTACTCAAATGCACACCAAACCACACAACAAGAATCAAACACACTATGCCAAAGGCAATTAGGGAAAACACACAACAAGAACACTCAAAACAATAACACCTAACCTTTTATGCATAGACCTAAAAACATGTTTGAGGTGATGAAATATTACTTCTTGATATAATGAAGGGACAAAATAATGTTCCTATAGTCATAACTTCTCTATGAGAACAAAACACCCATATGATGGATGTTTGTTAATGAAAACTTTCTTTTAAAGGTGATCAAATGACTTAACACTCATGAGACCTCTTCTAGCTACAAGTGCATCACTTGAGACTCATTTTAATGGTTTGTTTATCTTTATTTAAGGTCTACTTAACGTTACAACTTACTTTGTCTCTTTCAATATCATTTGACACTGCTCAATTTTCTTTTTGGGAGTCATGAACTTATTTTCAACTTCACATTCATCTAGGTTATGATTTGCTTGATTTTTAGAATCATCAAACTCGCCTTCTTGTTAACCAAACACATGTATAGGTGACTCAATATCAAACTGAGTCCCATCTTTCTCCTTACTTAGATAAACCTGTCTCTTGACTTGATTGCATTCCTCTAAGGTTACCTTATGTTTGATAGGGACTTGACACTCTTCTTTATGCTCATTAGGTCCACTATTGACCCTATCACCAAGCTCATATTTGATTTGAAGATGATTAGTCATACTTAATTGTTCAAACTCTTGTGTTATGGAATGGTACTACTGCCATATATCATCACATTCTTCTTGACTATCATACTCATGAATCTATTCTTCTTATTTAAGTAAAAATGCATATTCTTCTTCACTATCATGTTTTGGTACACTTGGAACATCATCATTATCATTTATATAAAAAAAATAGTTTTTCCATGTAGCTTATTGAAGGGCATCATCAAATCTTACCTCAAGAAATTCATCTTCTTCTTCATAAATGATGTATGTGCAAAGACTGTCTCTTCAATGATATTGTATGGATCAAATCCATATTGACCATCTCCCCACTCATCAAAGTAGAGGTTAGCTATGCCATCAAGAGGTTTTAAAGGTTCTTAGTCATTAGGATAGTCTCCCTCTTCATTTATATTGAATTTCATGTTTTATGTATTAGGTACATAAGGATATACATGAAACTTGGCCAAAGGTTCATACTTGAAAGAGACCTTAGCATCATATCTAGTCCTAAATGCCATATAAGACCAATCTAAAGTCAAGTAGACCACAATCTTAGTAGTGAATTCCCTTGACAAGCAAAGGGGAAAATGAGGTGGCACATATACAACCACCACATACTGGGAGATATAAAATGTATGACAATCATGGAGAGTTAGATGAAAAAATGTGATAATTCTAACCATATTAGTAATTAATTTATCCAATTGTAACACCCCCTTGGAGTGTGACTCATCCTTTAACTTCAACGTGTTTGATACTTGTTTAGGCATGAAGGATGTACTTTATCCACTATTAGTCAAACAATTATGTAAAAATGAGTCTCAAATGAGGATTAATAAGTAAAATGGAAGAGGTTTATCATTTCTTTCAATTTTTATTGGCTACCCATCCTTGGTCTTCAACTAATTTTTGAAAACTACCCCTATTTTATTAGGTTGCCTAAATGATGCATTGAGCTTGGAGAGCTCATTTTGGAGCAAGTCTCTTTATCCAAGGATGGAAAGTGTTTCCCACATTAAAATTCTTGTGTGAACCTTCTTCATCTGTTCCATAATATTCATATGAGATCCACCAACCTTGTCATGTCTTCTAGAAGTCATATCTCTACCACTAGTTTATGACTCTTAATACATAGGAGCAGGAATACAAGGAGATCTAACATTCTTAGTTTTATTATTTACCTAAGCCATGATGGTTTAATTTTACATACCTAATCCTCGAGGTGATTTAGAGTTCATATTTAGAACACCACTTGTTCCTTGTACTTCCTTAACCACTCTCTTTTTTGACCTTCTATTTGTAGCTATGGAACTTAATCCAATATTTAAGTTACCTTGATAGTTGACTAAACATGAGTCCTCTTGATATTATTTCATCAAAGTAGAATTTGCTTAAGCAGCTCCTCTAATTTTTTCTCCTCCACTAGGCATCTCTTCTTGAGTCATGTAAGGCATTTTCCCCCATAAATCCATATAGGCTTAATTGAATGCTTCATTTGCATCAGTGGAAGAGTCATGATGTTGTCCCTATGAATGTTTATCTCCATTATCTTGTACAAGGTTGTTTTGGATTAGTAAATGTGATTTAGAATTAGAAGTATCATTTTTATTTTGTCCATTATGTTGACTCACTTGAGTTAGCTTCCCTTGTCCTTGGTATTAATCTTAAAAAGGATGTCTAGGATCTTGATAAGATTTATAGGGATGGTAAGGGCCTTTAAAATACCTCCATTTATATTATTATTTTTACCTTTTAAAATATTGAACTTCTTTTTTAAGATTATTTATTAGATCTTCCTTTTGCTTGCATCGTTGATTAGGGACATATTAGTTGTGCTTAGGTATGGGATTAGGAGAAATGGTAGGCATTAGATATTTCACATTAGTAAATAAGGGAATGAAAGGTATAAGGGATATCTTCCCATATTTAATAATACAATTCTCATCTCTTATGATAGTCTCATAGGCATTAAGCAAAGTATCCCCTCCCATGGATTAAATGATCATGGATATATCACATTTGAAAGATTTGAATAAATAAATAAAAATCATGATCGGTAGAAGGCCTTACCAAGATTGGATCATATCTGAAGTCTTTTATAATCTTTTGTTGAATTCTTGAGTGGCCTCTTGAGGTATTCTTTCTATTGTAGTCATCTGTTTGGTCAAATACAAGTGATCAGATTTGTCTTTAAATTTCCTTCTCAAGGCATATCCCAATTCATATAATGTATTGATAGAGTTAGGATCCAAAGTTCCATACCAATCAGGTAACTTTAATTTGAAATAAATATCCAATAATTTGATGGTGATGTCCTCTTTAATTATGTTATGTAAACTAAAAAAATGTCAGTGTTCCTTATGTATTCAATAGGAGTAGTGGAAATTTGTCTCATGTATGATGACACACTTTTGAAGGATGTAATAGGAATGTCTTTATAGTGGGAAAGTGATAAAGGAATATGGAAATTTAATGAAACAAAGGGAATGTTCCTTGGGCCTACCCTATTACAAGTTGGACCCAAGAAAAGTCTCCTAATAAGTAAGTGAGTAGTCAAAGATTTCTTGGAGTGTGGATGAGTTATATCAAACCTAATTTATCTAAGAGAATATTAAGCTAATTCTAAAAATTTGAATGAAATTAATTTAGTATAATACCTTGTATTTACCTTAGGCATGAAAATGAGGCACTCATATACAACCAAGAGACAATGAGTGCTAGAGTTATTAAATACTACATAAAGGAAGCTTTCCAACTTCAAATTTACCAAGGTCAGTATCTACCTTTGAAAATTTCTTGGACTATGAATCCCACCAAGTGTGAAAAACTATTATAAATAAAATTGTCTTCGTAAGGAGGTTTATTCTAGACTCCAATTTTATGTAACATGGAAAAATCTCTCAAGTTATGGGTGACCTATGGGAGAGATGAGTCTCTAGATTAAAGAGCTAGCTCCATTTACACCACACCTACAACTAACCACTAATATAATTAATTTTAAATTAAATTGATATAAGGAGATTAACCCTAACCTAAAAGAGGTGATGCATGAATATTAACTCCACAAGACTATTTGAACATGCACTATGAAAGGTAATTCACAAAACTAATCTCAATACCCAAGGTTTTCCTGACAAAAGTGTTTCAATATGAAGGTAAGGTTAAATTTATTTATCAAGGTAGATGAATATTAGGTATAATCATATAGACACTACTTCTCTTCCTTACACTTAAAAACACATAAAAAACTAACTACTTATCATGTGACTTGCTAGAAGGTAAATTACTTGCACAAAGCATGAGAGAATGAGATGAACACAAGGAGAGATAACTATCACTTTACATTAAATAATAAACTACTTCAAACACTTAAAAAATAAGTTGAGAACTTAAAACCAACTTGAAATATTTTATTCAAAATCAAAATTAGTGTTCAAACTATCAAGGCTTCACCATACCAGATGTGGACACATTATAAGGATAAAAGTGGTTGCTTATATAGAAAATAGAGAAGAGAGAGAGAGATGGGAGTAGAAGGAGAATATTTAAAATATTCCACATGGAATTTAAAATCAATGATGATTTATGAAACATTATAAATAGAATTATAAATCCATGTGTCTCTCTTCTGAAGATGTTCGATCCTCCAAGTGGCGTAGGAGTTAGAATTCAACTTGACACATTGAATATATTTTTAAAAATTGAAGAGTGACAAATGGGCTTATCAATAATAAATTTTATATTAAATACTTAAAAATTATCATTTTAAACCTTACCTACACTTATAAACTCCTCTGATCTAACATTTCAGTGGCACTCGTCATTCATATTCCTAGGCATCTTAAAACTCTTCATTTTCCATACCTAGCTTTGTCTAAGTGGCTCAAAACTTGAGTTAATATTCTCTAGGGAAATATATCTCTATAAAAATCATTGAAATACCTTATTATACCTGAATTAATCCATTTTGGTTCCTAGAACAACTCTTAAACTATATTTTGTTCTTCAATCTCTCATTAAGCCTATTTTCCTTATATCCCTAAAAACCTATGAACCTTCTTATGTAGGTAAGTGTATGAATGGTAATGAAAAATTAATGGAATATTTTAGGTCATAATATAGATTTACAACTCCATGCCAAGTTTTAGGGATTGAGGGTTAGTAGAAGTGCACTTTTTGGCTTTTCTCTCTTCCTAATTAGGCCTCCTTGCCTAGAAGCCTATTTTTCTGATCCAAACCTCTCCCACACATGTGAAACCAAAAAAAATAAATTAATTCACTTTACCTATCCTATCACCAACCTCCATGTAAAATTTTAGGCCCTGATACCTTATGGAAGTGTGAGAACCATGAAATGACCTTGAAACCTAGTCTCATTTCAGGCTTGTTTAAAAATAGCTTAAAAATGTAGTTTGTTTGATCACTTACAAGATGTCATGTGCACATGTTTTTATTGAATAGATGAAATAAATCTTAGGTGACATATTCAAATATTTTTAAAGTTCTCCATTTCTCAAAAACCCTAAAAACACTAAAAACCATGCAAAATAGTGCATTTATTATAGTTTGTGTAATTAAAAGTATGGAAAAAGTATACCTAGTGAATATAATTATATTGCTAAAATTTTATCATGATGTTTCAAGATCATACCAAGTCATATCATGTGTTTTAGGAGTTAATCTCTCTCAATTGGTAAATGCTAGGGTTTTAAGCATGTTTTATACTTAAGGATTGTTCATAAAGAACATATGTTATTTCTCTATCCTAATGCCATAAAATAGTATTTAGGGTACCCTTCCACAACATAAAAACTCCACTAGATCCCATGAAAAACCTCATGAGAGTTATAAGTGAAATATTGTATCTTTTGGGTTACAAGTAGACCATTAAAGAGGGGTTGACAATCCTAACCTTTGTTCATACAAGTGATGGGTCTTATCCAACAAATGATTCCATAATATTGAATTTTAAGGACTTGGTTACCATCTATAAAATCCACCTAGGTCCATGCATAAGTTCATGGCCTCACCAAGCAAGAGAAAACTAGTCTGAGATGATAGTCATGCATTAAGAGAGCTCACAGTGGTTTCCAAGGCTTATGTTCCACTATTATTTGTTATCCCCTATTTTTGATGACTTTTGAATGTATATAATATCATATTAAACCTCTAAAAACCTTAAAACAATCCCTTTACCTCCAACAAGTCACTTTGTTCATAACTGCACTTTATGATATGTGTATGGTATTAGGCTTGTTTATCCTAACTAGGGATTATCATAATTACATTTACCTTTAGGTGAATCTAAGGGCCTTATGGGGTTAAATTTTCCATAATAATCCATTCTCTAAATATTTACCTCTCCTTTTACCTCTTTTATCCACTCTAAACAATTGTCTCTTGGCAATGCAAGTAGGCCTAAAGACACTATTGAAATTATGAAGGTAAGGGTTTGGAATGGTTCATATGTATAATGAATTCTTATCTGACTTTCTTTGTGTTTGATTTGAATAAAAATATTCTCAAACAATGTTTATCACTTTATCCAAGATCCCATATCACTGACTAGAGGTAGCATTCTCTTCTCATATCTTGCAAATAGCTTGTGATGCCACCATTAACCTATAGGTATCAATTTGGTGTTTGAATGCATTCAAGGTTATTTAGGAATTAAATTTCAAAAATATGACATATTAATGACTCTATCATATTATTAAGATTATATCACCTTATTTTGCATCTTCAGGACACTATGATTCCATAAGCATATAGTTTCCTTCTTGTTCCTTTCTAAGCTTGATTGTAGGTGTCTATTCTTGAAGGTCTTGACTATGTCTTAAGATTTTATAACCTTATTGAAAGAAATTGGAAATTAAAACCACCCTAATAATGGTTCATAACATTTTTAGGTATTCCAAACATTATATCTCTATAAGCATACACTTTTTCTAGACTACCTTTAGGCCTTCTCATGGTGTGGATGTAGGTGTTGATTGGAGGAGAGTTTGAAGATGAGCCTTCAAATTGGCTATCTCAAATATACCATGAAACTTTGAGAGGATTAAAACTTTATAGGATTTCATTTACACTAAACTAAGAATTCTAATAACCCTTTTTATGGCATTTTCAAAACCCTACTCTCTTGCTTTCATATGTAAACCTGTATGGAAGGCTTGTGAACTCAGTCTTTTTTACCATTTCTTGAATTACAAATGTTTTAAGTGTTTTAAATGGTTTTTATCTTCTATATTTATATATTCATGTTTCCAACTTGTTCTTCTTGGTATAGACAAATTATTTTAGTCTAGGATGAGGACCTATAGGTCTACCACCTATAGGTCTTTATTTTGATTTCATGGGTTGAAGGAAAGCTTCTTATACCCTTTGAAAATTTAGTTTTATATTAAATATTTAACCATTTAATCATCCCAATATAAATAGGCCTAATAATTTTGATCAAACATTACATCATTTCAAAATTTGAATCATGGTCTATACAAGCATGTACATTTATTTAGTTCATATGTAAGGTATGTGTATGAGAATCATTGTCTCTTCATTCAATTATGATTTTGATGATGTTAGTTAGGGTTTTATCAATGTTATTTGGATATTTTATTGGTATATCAAGGTATTTTAACTATTTGAACACTCTTAGACTAGACATTATACCCCATAAAAGCTCACTGATAGGTCTGCAGACCTATGAGTGAATGAAACACCTTATAAACTTGATTGAGAGTACATATTTGGTAATTTCACTCTCAATTTATTATATATAAAATGTTTGAGGTGATTTATAATTCATATAAATGAAATATCATTACCATTTAGACATAATATTTGTATTCAGACCAGGATAAGGTTGCTTATGAACATATAACATGCTTCCAAACAGTGCAATATAGGATGTTTCTTGAAAAACTATTTTAAAAGAGATAATTATAAATATATAATAAAATAATTATTGGAGAGTTAGGATTTTTTTCATGAATTATTAAGTGATTTAAACCGATGAAAATGACAAACATCTCAAATAAACCAAAATAGACTTGCAACAGGATGATATGCCCACACACTTAAGACACCTTTCTCCTTTGAAGAGAAAACCTCATAAAGTTTAATTTATTGATGAAACTAAAATTAAATGGGTCACATTATCCTATTAAATAATCCCTTAAAACCACTTTCCTCCATAAAATGTTTTCATGAAGAAACAAGAGCAAAATTAAACCCTACTTGAATGGACAAGGCATAGTGCCTGATGTCACTATTAGTGATTTTTTGTAAAATATGGTCCATAAATATACAAAATAATTAAAATAAAATTAATATAATTAGGACCCCTAACAATTTACAAATTTTAATCTCCCAACTTTCTTCCTCCTGACCTTACTATGCATTTTATTTTGCCTTTTTGAGCTTATGAAGGCAACAATGGAAGAGAGAGTGTGTTTGACACATTTGTACAACCTAAAACTTGATGCAAATCCCTAAATTTAAATTTTTAATCCCAATGAACACTCTAAAACCATTTCCATATAAAAATGATCTCCCAAGGCCATAAAAGTGCCCAAAAGTGCTTGTAAAGGGGTATGTTACTTAGTTTAGGCATTAAACTATATATTTTTCAGTTTATAACCATTAATTGACTCTTTTATAACATAAGGCACATTGGGGGACTTCTTTAAATGTTTAAATTTGAATTTGGTACATACAAATCATCCAAATTAGCCAAAAAGGTGACAAAAATGACAATTTAGCACATAATAACATAATAAAAGGTTAATATATGATATTATGACCTTAAAGATACATTAATAACATTTTATAATGACTCTTATCCATATAAAACCTTCAACCATACTTGAAAACACCAAGACCTTGTGAATGGCCCCTAAGACTAGATGACTACACATGAGACCAAACCTTGGACAAGTTTAGACAATGACTCATGTGACTATATGGATACCATTTAGGACCATTTAAGACAATATAAATACCATATACAAGTTTTTATAATCCCATGAAAATTTTTAACCTAGAGGGGTTGACCATTTTTGACTTGGGGTCAAAAATTGGTCAACAAAGCCTTTTTAGAAGACTCCACATTGTTCACATGATGAATTTGAATATGACCCTTGTAAGGTTGACTTAATGTTTTCAGATAAGAGGGATTTATGGAATAACAATAATTTACATGTTCATCTTCTATTTTAGTTTTTCCCTTATCTAGATTCATTTTTTTATCTTCTACAAGTGGATTTAGCTTATATGTACCAGGACCTATAGGCTCAAATAGGTTATATAAAGGTAATAAATTGGATAAAATTTTAGTGTTTTTTTTTCTAATATGTCATATCATAATCAGTATCATCATTACTATTATAGTCTTATAAAACATGACCATATTTCTACTCAATATTGTCTAGTAAAGTAAGCTCATATGATGGGGGATCTTATGGTTCTATTGGCTCCTTTAGTAGTGGTTTTTTATCTTTGTGTGAATATATATGTACCTCAATATTTAGTACCTTATTTAAATATGGAGATAAAGGATCCATTTTACTTGACTCACCTTTTTCATACATGTGTATGTGCTCATGAGGAATACATTGTTTAGGTGGTACCACTATAGGAATGCTTTTAACTTTAGAATTTATCATTTTGAAAATTTTGAAATGTTCATCATTCATGGATAATAAGGTGACATCATGTATTAATTATAAACATCAATGAAGTGTAAATGGGATAGCTTCCATTGAATATATCTAAGGCCTACCCAAAAGTAAATTATAATGTAATGATTGAGACATTACATGAAAAGTGGTTGAAACTATTTTTGGTCACAATTTCACACCTAATGTGATTTGAAAAATTAGAGTGATATGTTAATTTTCAAATATTTTAATGTTCATGGCCATTTTTTGAAGAATATTGGTGTTAATACCCATGGTGGTTAGGAATTTTATGTTAGAAATGTTTAAGCCTAGTCTATAATCAATGAGTACCTTTTTGATTCCTTTATTTTTAATGGTCACTTGTATAAACAAAGGAAAATTTGGGTTAGTAATATCTTTAGGTGGTAAATATGTTTGATCAAAGCTAATTATCTTGTCATTTAAAAAAAAAATATTTCATGATATCTACAAAATAAGTAGGCTGAATATTACTTGGAACTTGTGTCTCATATAATGCCTTGTATAAGATATCCTTATAAACATTAGATAATTTTAGGAGCTCAATGATTGAAATCTTATCATATGTATTTATAAATTTTTCAATAATGTCATATACCTTATATTTTAATACAAGGTTAGGTTTAGGAGGCACTTGTTATATATTAACAGGAGGTGCAATGGGTTGAGCAACCTTACCTCATTGAGTAGTAACAAAATGGACCACATAATCCAATATAAGTTGTGGGTGAATAATGGGTTTGTATATTAACTTACTAAAAATCATTTAATGGTATTATTTTATAGACCATTACTCCTTCCACTTCATCCACTCACAATTCCCTTTCAGAGAGGGACAAAATATATGCACCTAAATTTATTCATCTCATTTCCTATCACTAATATTATTATTTATCGACACTAATTTCATCTATTAATTATCTATTTCATTTAATCCCATATAATTAATATTACTAATCCATCTATTAATTTTTATAACACTTCATTTCATTATTCACATAACGCACTAATATTTATTCCTACCCCACAAAATAGTTAATCCACCTAGGTGCCTATTATCTACTAATTAATCCCACATTTCTAATATTTGGGAATAAAAAAACTCCCTCTTACCTATTGTAGATTATGAGTATCCTATCCTACTCCAATAGATTATCTAAAAACCCATAATCTCATGAATAACCATCTTCTAATTTTCATTAGGCTTTTAAAAATATTTTAGAGGCTTATACCTCTATAACATTCATGCCTCTAGAATCATCTAAGGAATTTTTAATTCCTTGAATAATTCTCCACCATTGATCTTCCTACACCTAGATTTGAATTTTAAACATTGATTATCCCTCATTCCTCTATTTAAACCAACCAATGCTCTAATTATAATTCAACTAGAAAATCCATGATCCTTCATGCTAAAATATTATATCAATTAAATATATCAAACTATCATCCAAGTTTTTTTATCAAGCTAAATCGTGATAAACTTTTGAGTCTATTTGTAAGCAATCTGCATCAATAATATTTAGTCTTTTTTTTTAATCTTGATTGGGAACGTTTGGATTTAGATTTTAATGTTGTTAAAAATGTTCATTTTATTTCATTTTGATCTAATGGTTTCCAATTTTAATGGTAGATTATATATTTAGGTGTTTTGTATATAATTTTAATATCTCTAATAAATTACTCAAATTTATCATCTCACAAGGAGTGTGGGATTGTAGCTATCATTAAATTAAGATTTATGTATAACATATGGTTAATATCATGCACATTGGCATCTAGATATTGTCTCTACAACATTTCCAAAGTAATTTTAAAGAGAGAACCAGTGTTATTTCCATTTGAAAACCCTCTCATGATGTTTATGAATTTTTTTACATGTTTTGATAAGATAAGTAATGTATCAAACCATATAAATTATAAGAAATTGGAACCCCAAATGGGTGATATATGCATCCATGTTGCACATATTATAGCACAATCAAGGATTAATAATATAAATATCATAAAACCCTAATTGACCTAGGGTTTTTGGGTTCAAAGAGCAAGTTCACCAAATGTTTAATTCTAAAATTATAGATTGGGATTGTCTAGGGTTAAACAAAATAGAGATAGCCTAAGGTACAAGGGTGATAAACTATATACATAGCATGCCAATTAAATGTTAAAATCATATATAACATATGTTAAATTCATTATATTGAGATTGGTTAAAAAGAGTAAGTACAACTATGATAAATATGAAAATAATAAAGAAAGGAAGTACTTAACTAGTTATAATGCTAATATAGTTCTAGATCTAGAACATACAAAAATTAGATTGGAATAGGGTTTTGGAACAATCATCAAATAATAGATTAAGTGACTCTAGATATGTAGACACTAAAATCAACCTTAGATAATTACATCAACATTACTATCTTAACCTAATACATGTGTCCTATATAGAATACCAACTAGAAAAGGATGCAACCACCTAGATGATTATAGGTTTAATTTTACATTTATTTTGGTGCATTTAGATCTTGGTCATGGACTATCATTCATCATTAAATTTCAAAATCTTAGTTCTTCATCTACATAGTGACTTGGGGAAAATGGGTTAGTGATAACATGATGTTGAGATTACCCCAAAGACCCCTTTGTTAATGAGTGTTGCTTACATATCCAATACTCTGAAGAGGGCCTCAGACTGGTGTAGTTCTCCCCTACATGTTGTCTTATGTGTGAATCATTTAATATGTGTAAAGTAAGTACAAAAATGACCTATCTTATAACTTGGAAAACACAGCTCTTGGGATAATACTTTAGTATTTCATACTTATGTATGTGTTATTTCTATGACTAATATGAAGATAGGAGAAAATACAAAAAAAAATTCTTTATCAAATGTTGATTAAATGATTTGATAAGCTGTTTAGGTATTTTTTAGGTTGTTTATAAGTGAAGAATGAATGAGTGTTGATATTATATTTATATCAATCCCTTTGAAGAATTAACTAACATTAAAATGCTTAGGCTAACCATTAAGATAAGTTTTATTTAAAAATTATATGACTTTAAGGCACTAAAAAATTGCATCATAGTATCACACCTATGTCAACGTAGGTGTCTATCCATGATTCCAGTGTCCAAGGAACATGAAAGTAGGTAAAGGATTATAACATGTATAAGTGGAAGATAAGTAGGTTTTAATACTTTTAAGAAAGATATAAGGTTTGGGTCATCAAAATAACACTAGTCAGACCAAGAGAGAAGCCAAGGGGCCCAAGATAGAGTAGATGCAAGACTATTAAAAGTGATGAAGGTCAAAAATTGAGAGGAAAAACTAAGGTCTTAGTTTACCAAGTGTAAAATAATGAGGTGTTATATAATTCATAAATATCATCTACACTAAAAATTATATTTTAACCTATAGAGACTTGGCCATTAGAATTTAAACCATAAGAACCTAACCACTCTAAAATTTGGTAGTTGCTTTAGGTTCAAAAAAGATGTGCAATGAAGGTTTGTGTGAGGAAACTCCAGTTAAATGAATAAGTATGAAAATTAATTCATATTGAAAGGGATACTTTTGATTTGGATGAAGTAAACTTTGGAAAGGTTTCTCTACAAAGCTAGAATAATCCAGAGAAGAATAAACAACCTTGGGTAAAAATTAAGTTATCTTAGTTAGTCTGTAAGGATAAAATCTAAATTAGATGAACATCATAGAAATAAAATCCAAATAGATGCATAAATAGATTTAATGAACATATTTATTTAAACCTTTAGACTAAGGTATCAATTGAATTACAAGGTTAACTATGGGAATACTCAGTCAAATCAAATTAAGACTTCATTTAGAAAAATACCTCAAACTTAAGACAATGACTTCTAGTTTGGACTTGGATTGATTCATTTAAAAATGCATGAGCATGCAATTTGAGCTCAAAGAGGTTACTCATTTGAAATTTTAAAATGGAGCATGTTGGTCACAACATTATGTAGATATTTATAAATTTGGGCCAATACTATTGGTGCTAAGAAAAGCACATGGTAGAATCTATCATATCTCAAATCACATTAATTAGACTATGTGAAAACATTAGCCATTCTTATTAGGAAGCATTATGCTACTACTAATGGCAATACAGATAATAACCTCCTAATAAATCAAAGGTTTTAATTCATATTTTTGGAAGGCCAGATTGTCTAGGGCATTAATATCATCAACTTCATCCTCCATGGAAACATCAGTGATTCCAATCAAGTCCTCTAACATGGTCAACCATCCCTACTACATCTAATGAATCATATACCCATAGATGGGAATTTTGAGTATACACCACACATCCTCCAAGGTCATCATTTAATATATAGTAGGAAAATGAAATATGTTAGTATCTTAATGACACCACATAGATAACACTAAAAAAATTCTTTTTCCACCTAAATCATTGATATTAGGGCAATGTATCTCAAATAGACTACCTCAAGGAATGTTAGTGTCTCATATATCTATATTCCATGTTATAATATGATGTGTGAGTGTTACTTACATGTGATTAAAAGAAAAACCCACTCAGTCACAAACACATCATCATGATATGTCACAAAATATCTATCTAGACAAGTTGATCATAATATCCTATCATAGATAATCATCCTACCTACCTATACTTCAATATTTATCCTTCCCATCAATTTAAATTACTTCTTATAATTTTAGTCTATTTTTTCCACTTTAAAATTTTTACCATTTTTGTGATCCCACCATTTGGTAGGGCAATATCATCATTTATAAGGGTGATTTCATCATTTCATAGGGCATTATCATCATTCTTTTAATTTTTTCCATTTTCACAACCTCATCATTTACAAATGTGATTCCTCTATTTGACATCAATTTATCACCATTTAAATCCTCTTTATCCATTTTATCTATCTCATTATTTGTTAGGTAAATATTACCACTTGATAGGATGAACTCACCATTTTTATCATGTTCCCATTATTTTGGCATTTCCTACTAATTAGATGTTCTTGTCATTTCGTCATGTTTGACCTTTTTCAGTGATATCATTGATTTGATCACAATATCACATTTTTAATAGTGATATCATTATTTTATTATCAATATCATCATTTTTTGGTGTGATATTGTCATTTTCAAAATAGTGATATCAGACAATTTCCTAGTTTTAATGCATAATAAATGCATTAAATTCTAAAATTTTCAAAAAGGGAAGGGACTTATCAATGCTTTTCTCCTTGATGGTAGTTGATAATCTTGAACTCACTTGTTAATATGTTGCCTATGTGGAATATATTCCACTTCTCTCAAAAGTCTCTTAGCCAAATCCAAAGTAAATTTTCAATATGTGAGGGTGAAAACACACTATTTTCACCCCCTTGATGGTAGTTGATAATCTTGCACTCACTTGTCAATATGTTGCCTATGTGGAATATATCCCACTTCTCTCAAAAGTCTGTTAGCCAAATCCAAAGTAAAATTTCAATATGTGAGGATGAAAACACTCTATTTTCACCCCCAGAGGTAAATATATATCTCCAAATTTGAATTTTTGTACGTCCCAACTTGACATTGCATTATTTTTCCTTAATGAAGGCTTATATATGGCTATGTGGTCTATTTTTATTCCAAATTTCTTTTAATTACTTTCTTTCTTGACTTTTTTGTCTATAAAGTGTCACTTATTCTTATTTCAAGGGCCCATTCATCAAAATTATTTTTTTACCACTCCTTTAATGGGGTATCATGGGTATCCCAAAAATTATTTGGGGCATCATTACAAGCTCATTTTCATGAAACTAAACAAGAATCAATAAAAATGTGAACACATCATTCTATAATCTTTATCAAACTAGTTTAATGACTTTTCCTTGTTTGAAAATTTGTTACTTCATCTAGTTTCTTGCAACACCTTATAAAATAGGATTAAAATGTAGACACTCAGTTCTCATCACTTTCATGTCAAAATCACAATCAAAATCAATTTATTATAATAATGCACAAATTACCAAAATCCAAAATTCACCCACACAACTAACATGCATACTCTAAAACATGTCAGGGCATCCATCATTGTAACCAACTATTAACATCATATAATTAATTCTAATCCAAATTATTTTTTGTAAGTTATGTTTTGGGGTAATTAACTGAAAAAAATATTTAAATTTTGATATTAAATAAATCACATGGAATCTAATAAATAATAATTAGCCTATCAAATCAAATGGGTAAACATAAAATTTGTATAAATTAACTTATTTAATTATGTAATATTCAAATATTCAACAAAAATCTAAATTATCACATCATCATGACATCACATAGAAAGTTATCAATTATTAATATAAATTCAATAAATATTAATATTTTAGAACCCATGCCTAATAAATGCAGACCCAAAGCCCAATTATTAATGACATTTATTACCTAAATTGAATTGAATTTTGAACACACATATTGATCTTGATCCGATAGTCACAGTAAAACTAACAAATTTATAAATAAAAGGACTATTTGACATTATAAACAAGATTTTAAGTGTATAATTAATGTGCATAAATCTAGCAAGATCTTCAACAAATTCCTCACATCAATCAAGCAAAAACACTCATAGACAAGGGGAGATGCTATCAAAATGAACAATTGACATTGATAAAGACTCTTAACTCTAAATTCTAAGTACAAACAAACTTGAATTAGGTTTGGAGAAAGAATCCATGGGAAAGGTATAGAATTTACTAATATATTTTTAATTGTTTTCATTCTCTTAAACCTTGCCTAATCTAAGGGATTATGCCTGAGGTATTGCATTTTTTAGTTTGTTGTTTTTAATGAACTAAACCATATTGTAATCATAATTATGAATTAACCCCTATTGTAATCATAATTATGAACTAACCCATCTTTTAATCATAATTGTTAGTTCATTCAAGATAACAAACTGATAAATGCAACACCTTAGGGATAATCCCTTGAATTTGGAAAGGTCTAAGAGAATGCAAAAAAATAAAAAAACATAAGTAAATCATATACCTTTCCCATATATTATTTCTATAAACCTGATTCAGGTTTGTTTATGCCTAGATTAAAAAGCTATGAGTATATTGATGATGAAAAATGTTTCATAAACTAATCAATCATTTCACCTATTGTAAAGGTTAAGTTGAAATCATACCATTCTAATAGTAAGGTTATAAAGGTTCAAATACGATCATAAAGATGAAATGGGTTTTTAAATATTCTGAGAAATAATAAATAGGCTATTAGATATAACACATTCTATTATAATTCAAAAATCTATTATCAAATAATGAATCAGTTCAAATATAAATATGTGATCAATCCTATCTGATAGAGAAGGGCCTATGAACAAGACAATCTCTTGAAGGAAAGAAATATGATTCAATAATATCATTTTTTTCTATGAATAATATCTTTCTTTTCTTGTATAACTTTTGAGTAAATACCAAGACAATAAACAAAGAAGCATAAAGATAAAATGAAGATAAGAAAATAAATCAGTTTATAGGCATATCTTCAATAATCAAGTAATATAAACATAACTCAACACCCATAGGAAAAAATGTAAACAATAGCATCTAACAAGTAAGGAATTAAAAAATAATAATTAAGAAAATTATAAAGAATATAATCTAAACTAATCTAGAAATAAAATAAAAATAATCTAATAATAATTAAAATTAACACTAAACTAACCTAAGAAACATAATCTAATAAAATAAATCAAAACTAAATAGTAAAAATTAATACAACTAATTATATTAAAACTACACTAAAATAAAAATAAATTAGATCAATTAGAAAATAAGTTAAAATCAAATTTAATTTAAATTAGAAGTCAAAGTCAAATAAAATACAATATAAACAAAAAATGTGAGTCTCAACAAAAGAGATATGTCTTAGCAAAATAAAACATTTTATTTGAGAAAAAAACATCCTTCTTAAAAAATATATTTAAAATATACTTTTACTTTCAATCATATCAACAATATATCACAAATAGATAAGTTTTCATCATTGTTTAGGTTGAATACTCAAACTGTGCACATAGAACTTCAAGAATCAATCATTGAAAGATATTAGACTTGACAAATTCAAATAATCTATTATAAATGATAATATAAAATTGGATATACCTTTTTTGCCTATGTAATATACTCAACCATTAGATAAAGTACTATTGGACTATCTACAAAAGTCATGTTATCTTAGAGAAATTGCATACAAAAGAGAGATAAATGATTGACTTTAAAATTTAATAGTCTTCAATACCTATTATGTTCCTTATCTTCAAATGAATCCTTGATTTATTTTAATGATTCCAAGTTGGTTGAAGAAGGAAGTTGTAACTAACTTTAGCTAGTTACTTATTAACTTTAAATAATTGACTTTTAAAAGTCAATTAATATTGGCAGCTATAAGTTGAGATTTATTTAAGACTTTTAAAGTCTTAAGAGATCAATTATTTAAAAATAGATCGGGTATTTTCTAATGGGTGGGGACTCTCTAGTCAACTAATAATAATAATAATAACATTATTTTAATAAATAAAAAGATAATTCATTGTTAAATGAATTTATTATCTACATTAATTCCATTTCAAATATAATTCAAATTACTTAGGCATAATTATATATATATATATGCCTAAGTAATTTGGATTATATTTGAAATGGAATTAATGTAGATAAGAAATTCATTTAACTATGAATTATCTTTTTATTTATTAAAATAATGTTGTTATTATTATTATTAGTTGACTAGAGAGTCCCCACCCATTAGAAAATACCCAATCTATTTTTAAATAATTGATATATATATATATATATATATATATTTACACTTCAAAAATATCATTATTATAGTAAAAAAAAATTGAAATGTACAAAGTCTAATCAAATTAAATTTCAACTTTAAGATGAAATTTATATTTTTGATAACAAAAAGTCATTATAATTAGATAAAACTTCTATCACTGGTTCTCCCTTTTCATTCAATAATTCATTATATTCCATCTAAACTATAGGAAATTAAACTAGTTTTGTACCCAAATCACTCTCATCATCATGTATCTCTAATCTGATTTACTTCACTATTCTAGTTTTTGTTAGAGTTTCAGATTTAGCTTAACTATTTGTATGTTTCCTTGAAGTGGATGGATGCATGATAACAAGAGGTTTTTCCAAACTAATTTTCTTGCACTCTAAAATAGGCATCTTTTGAAGTGGTTTAGGCTCATTAGAATAGGATGGCAATGAAATATTTACAAAATTATTTATATGGATTAGCTCATTAACTTGTTATGGTGGTTCATTAACAACATTAACTCCTTCCTGATTAGGTGACTAAATAGGTAAATGATTAAGATTAATTTTCAAGTGATGGGAAGAGCTACTATGAGAATGGGATCTAGCTTTGAATTTGTGACCATAAAAACCCATACTACCCCTATGATTAATAATATTAAATGGAAAAATACTCAACAAAATCCAAAATGTTGGGTCAATAGAATTGAAATGAATCGACATTTCATGTCGTCTAATTGCATATCTATGACCAAATCACCTAGCCTTGAAACCTCCTTTAGTAATTTGCCTATTAGGTGCATTTTGATTCATGTTGCCAGAGTTACTATTCCTTTCTCAACTGTTATTATTAGTATTCATTTTTGAATCTAGTTGATCCCAACCTAACATTCTAAATACAATTTAAAATATATTTAAAAACTTATCAACATCATTTGACTGAACTCAAAAATTAATATATCAACTATAGAATCAATAATAACAATTGTACTTCTATATTTTTGGCTTCCAATCACTTTGTGAAAATTTCCAGTTATATCAACAAAATGAACAAGCCAAAGATTCAACTATCACCATTTAAAATTAAGCTTCATTTATATGATTTTCAAATTTGACTATGTCATGTAACAATATAATGATCAAAATTGAAATCATAATAATTATATAAAATTATATTCTTCATAATTTTATTCCACATATTATGCCATAACTTATTGCATTCTATTCTCACTCAACAAATGTAGTCTCAATATATATAGTATAAATATTATTTATAAATTTCAAACTACACATATTTTTCATCAAACTGATAACAAATTCATAACCACTAAAAAAATAATTTCAACAAAAGTTCTATTCATAATGTTGTAATATTTTGACATGGTCATATCTTGTTCAAATCATCATTTCCAAAACTTTGAATAACATAACCTTATCACAACTTTCCAAAACTATTAAACATTTTTTTACTAATCTTCAATTTATGACTTCAAAAATAAAACCCATAAAATGCATTTTGTTTTGGTATCCTTGAAATAAACCTTTGAATTTAGAAAATCATATATTATATGTCATCAAATTTAGTGTATCAAAAATCTTCAACAAAATAATTTCTTAACATACTTTCAAAATATTATACCTAGAATTTCAAGACAAAATCACTTTTTAATCATCAAAATTTCCATAAAAATAACATTTTGAGTTTGTTCTTATACCAACACTTCATGCATTTATGAAACTATAACTTCAAAATCCAAACTGGTACGACCAAAATCATCATTGGAATAAACTATAAATAAACTAAAAACCCAAGAGCCATAATATCATATATTTCTAATATAATCTCCATTATTCACCAAAATTGACTTCAAAACCAAGGACTAAGAAATTTATAAATGACAACAAAAATACTTTCAATCATCAAAACCACATACTACAAAATATAATATGATAAAACCCAGAATGATAACTAATTCCAAAACTGATATTACAAAATATTTTCAACTGACCTTATTACCAACAATTCCAAAATACATGTATGAAAAATAATTAAAACAAACAATTTATCTTGTAATAATTTATCAAAAATATCATGCAAATTTGAAAACCATGAAAATTATTTACAATGATAAACTATAATTATCTCTTTGATAATTATTCACTCTTCAAGAATGGTGTACTTTTTAATGTAGTGTCTACAAGTCCCCAAACTTATCTAGACAAAGTATGGCTTCTATTACATCCTTACTTAAAATGACTATCAAAAATTAAAACAAAACATTTTGTATAACATAACCCATGAATTAAATGCTCCTTATGTGTTTCCATTTGATTGGTTTCTCAACTTGAGGTATGTCTTTAGTAGAATGCTAACTTGTTTAGCAAGACATTAAATTTAGCAATGACCAAAATTCTTACTAAATTTCCAACTAAATTGCACAGATCAAGGCATGCATAAATACATTTAATCTTTAGACCACATTTTGATTTTGTTTGGATCTCAAAACATCCATATCATGCTTCATATTAAACTGACTTACCATTTGAGCTGTCAACTTGACAACTTTCCCCATTCAAAATTAATGATATGAGCCTCAAAATTTACCAATATATCTTAATTTCCAATATTTCACGTAATAAAAATCACCCCATGTCTATTTCAAAGTCTTCATGTTAGGTTCACAAAATTGCATTGAACACTTACCATAGTATTTTAGACTAGAACCTAGAACCACTTAGGATTATTTGGTAATCATTCAATATAATAGATTAGGTTTCAAGTTAAACCAAATTCCATTTATGGCATAACTCATATAATGCCAGTATTTATACTTGAAATTGAATTTTTAATTGAAACTAACTAAAAACCATCATGACAAATTTATCGAATGCCTTCAATTTTGATAAAAAAATAGTGAGTATTATCATTTTTAAATTTAAAACATGGCAGTAATCACTTTAATTGAATGCAATCTAGTCAAATTTGTCCACTAAAATCTTATGACTAAACATAAACATCTGGTAATGATATATATATATATATATATATATATATATATATGCTAATTTTATTCATTTAACCATTAGTTCTTTTTGAAACCACTATAATGTAAATATGAATCCATTAAAAAAATTATTATCAGATCATTTAATTGAAAACATGTGTATTAATAATATTACCAATTGACATAGGTCCTTGATTATAGTTTTAAGTTTTATAACTAAGTCATCACTATGACAGATAGGTTTATAAATTTTAGAAAATTGTAGGGGTATGAAAAATAGGCATAACACTAGTGACCTTGCTAGTCAGTTTTGAGTATAAAATTGAGTGGAAATCAAATTTCTTATTGTAAGAACAATAATCTTAATAGTGTGATCTAGGTAAATCATTTCTCAAGAAGCTATACATGAACCTCTTTTAGAATAATTTTCAATAAGGGATGGGATGTTTGGCTATCATGTCACAAAGAAAGAGAAAAATATATAAAGGGAGTTTGGGATGGATACATAAACAAATACAAAATCCTCTAATACAATTTTTGGAAAAAAACTATTACTTCAACAACTAGTTATAACTCAATATATATTATTCATATATAAAGAAAATTGAGCTTATAAAGAATAATATCTCAAAATAACTGAAACTTATATTTGTATTACATCATATTTGTATTCTTCTTCCATATCATGAATACTTCATCCACTTGAGACATTTTTTGATCGTTAAAAGGCAAATAATAAGAGGAAGCAAACAAATAAACAAACCACAAAGAAAAAACATAACAAGAACAAAAAAGAAAAGAAGCAACAAAACTAAAAAGAAAGCAATAAATATGAAAGGAAACTAATTGTGAAATAATTTTAAATGATGGTTATTAATTGAATAATGTAAGCAATTTTTCTCAAGATCTTTCAAGTGAAAAGCATTATTTCCAAGTAGAGTTGCAATACAATAAGGACCAAGCCATAATGAATCAAATTTATGCTTACTAGGACTTTCATAAGCTTTGTCTCAGTATAAAACTAAATCACCAAATTTAAGTTTTTTATTAGAAATTTTCTTATCAATTCTTTTTTTAGTTTTTGTTTAACCCTTTCTAATTTTTGTAATGTTGTTACTTTTGATTCATCAAGAGGTATTAAATCATATAATCTTTGATCAATCAAATTAGTATCTTTAGACACATATTATAAAGAAATTCTTATTAAAGAAATCTAAATTTATATTGGTAAAGTGGTTTCAAATCCATATGCTACAATGAAGGATGAATAACCGATTGAAACCTTGATAATAATTTTATCATCCCATAAGACTTTAAATGTTTTAAGATGCCAATCCCATTTATTTTCATAAACTTACTTTTTCATGATTGAAATTAGATTTTTATTTGTTGACTCAACTTGACCATTACCCTAAGGGTAATATTTGGATGAATGACTACATATAATAGAATATTTTCCCAAAAAATCTAGAAATTCATTTGAAATAAATTGAGGACCATTATCAGATATGATTTCATAATGAACTCTAAATTTGGAGAAAATTAGATTTCTTAGAAATGAAATTAATTCACTTGTTATATAACTTTTAAGGTCTTTGATCTCAAGACATTTAGTGAAATAATTTGTTGGTATTATGATTAATCTATGATCAGATGATGAAGGAGGGTGTATATCTAAAATAAAATAAATACCCCATTTCATGAATGGTTTTCTAGGTATCATAAGATTTAAAGGCATTGCAGATAACTTATCCATACCAATAAATAATTGGCATGGCATACAATAACAAACTAACTTATAAACATCTTGAAATAATGTAGACCAATAATAATATGCTCATAAAATCTTATAAGAAGTGGTTTTTGCAGTATAATGTCTACCATAATTTTATCCATGACAACCTCTACGAAATTTTTGATTTTGGTCATGTGGAAGGCACCTTAATAAAACACCATATCTATTTTGATAAAACAAGAAATTTTCTAATAAACAAAAATTTAAAGATCTTAAGTGTAAAGAATGTCTTTGTTTCTTATTAAAATTATCAAGATAAACTTGATTTTAGAAATAGAAGACTAAGTCATGATACCAATCATCTTTGGAAAGCATACAATCCCATTCATTCATTTCAAAACTAAATTTGAAATATTTAGAAAAATCAGATATTTTTATAGTCTTTAAATGAAGCTTTGCATTCAAATTATCATCAACTAAAAAGATCAAAACATTAATACTTGAAGAAGCATTTTTAGATAGATATTTTTCCAAGTCATTACCTTTAATTATCTTGGAAGTTTTGAATTCGAGGTCAAACTCTTAAATTCTAATATCCATTCTGCAAGCCTTCCTTGAATGGTTGGTTGTTTCAAAAGATAAGATAAAAAAGGTACACTATATTACACTATAAATTTATTTTCTATCAATAAATAACATAATTTTATTAAAGAGGAAATTAATGAGAAAACAAATTTCTCAATAATAGTGTACCTAGTTTCAACATCTTCTAATATTTGACTCATATAACCAATTGATTTTTGTCATTATTTTCAAATTATTGCATAATAACAGCTCCAATTGCTTTTTTAGTGGCATTAACATAAATAATGAATTCTTTATTTAAATTTGGTTTAGAAAGTATTGTATCACTTACAATGGCATCTTTAATATTATTAAATGCTAAATCAACACCTTCATCCCAAGTATAATATGAATCATTCTTAAGTAATAATTGTAAAGATTAGACTTATCAGCAAAATTTGATATGAATTTCCTAAAAAAAAATAACTTTTCCAAAGAAAGATCATAAACTAGATTGATCTTTAGTAAGAGGTAAATCCTTAATGGATTTAATACATTCAGGATCTATGGAAATTCCCTCTTTATCAATGATATGTCATCATAATTTACCTTTAGTAATGCAAAAATTTATTTCTTTGGATTTAAATAAATAACGTACTTTCTACATCTTGTGAAGAATTCATGAAGATTTAAATTATTTTTACGTCTTTTTAAATGAATGGTGAGATCATCAAGATAGACCTGAGTAACAATCCAAATTAGGTCAACAAATGCAACATGCATAGCTCTTTGAAAAGTAGCTCCTGTATTCATTAATCTAAATATCATTTTATTATAAGTAAAAATTCCTCTACAAGTAATAAAAATTATTTTATGTCTATTTTTAGGATTTACAAAAATTTGATTATAACAAAAAAATACATCTAATAATGACATCATTATAGACCATACAATTTGTTGCAATTTATGATCTATACTTAGTAAGGTAAAATTATATTTAACACTAGTTGTTGTCACCAAATCTCATACCCTAGAAGAAGATGTTAGAACCTCTTCTAGATTTGGGAAACATGGGAACACTTCTAGGTATGTGAGTGTACCTATACTAGAAATGATCCTCTAGATTTAAGAGTTAGATCTTTGAAATGTATCTTTAAATTTTCACACCTACTTGAATATTTGCTTATGGGGAAAAGAGTTAAAAGTTACAAAAAAATGAACCTAATCTAAGGGGGTGATATACCAAGATGTATTCCATATGACCATGATACTTTCCTTCACTAAGAAACAAGGCACACAAACTAACTTCCAAGTCCTATGGATTCTAACACGAGTGTTTCAATATAAAAGTGAGATGCATGAGAGCTATCCAAGGTAAGTGCACCATAGGATAGTTTTAGACACTAAGGCTCATTGTATACTTAAGGGATAGACTCATGCACTTGATAACACTTCATATGACCTATTAGAACAAGAAATTTTCCACAAACATGAAAGGATAAGGGAAGAAAGGATAGAGAATTATCAATTTACATCACCATAAATCACTTACACACTTAGATAATTATTTGAGAACTTAAAATATTATTTACATTAATGTTCAAAGGCAAAATATGACATCATTCTAAAAAGGTTCCACCATACATGGAGTGGAACCTTTTATAAGGTCCAAAATGGTAACTACCTATAGCATTTGAGATAGAAGGGGGTAAAATAAAGTCCAAATGGGAATCAAAATGAGTTTAAATCCATTTAAAATGCTAGCACTTGTTCAAATTGGATCATGCTCAAACTTGTCCCCATACTCATAAATCCACCATAGACAGAAAATCAATCTCAGACTATTAGTTTTCTTATAGTCTATATATTATGACACTCAAATCAATACCTAGTTCCTATTAGGTCTACACATATCCATTATGTTATTACTAGAACCAATAATTTATAGATGCATGGACCCTTCTTTTAAGAATGACAAACATAGACATAAGACAATGATGTAACCTTTAAAATAAGGACCCTATATGTTATAAATCTATGAATTAGAGGTTTATATTGATCTTTAATGGTGTTATTATATGTTCTTGATCACTTGAATACATCATTGTGTTATTTTCATGACATTAGATTAAAATTTAATGGCAACATGTGCCTTTTGAAAATCTTTCCCTAGTTTGACCTTGGTCATGTGTTTGATCTCCAAGAAGTCCCTTAGATTTTTTACCTTTAATTCCATTAGTCATTGATATTTGACTTAGAACATTAACTCATTGACCCATCTTACATCATTGATCCTACTCAATATGAATGATCATGAGTCATTGATCTACCTTTGACTTGTCAATCTCTATCTAAGTTGATGCCTCATGGCAACCATATATTTGATTTCAAGATCCATTGCCAGTCTATCAACTTTCACACTTATGTCATGTGGTAGCCTCTCAAGCTCCTTGACATTTTGACTCATCTCATACCATTATATCAAGATGTATGATGTAACGTGGACTATTAGATCTATTAGGACCCACTATTTTAAATATAATAACTATTTAATGAGCTCAGATTTGACATCTATGCTCCTATTAAATGAAATTATCATGATTTTCATTCACATTCATGCAACCATCAAATTTAAACTCAAAAGGTTTTTTTTCTTGATATTTATTTTGACATTTGCATGGATGTCTTACTCTACTGGTTCAACTTTGGAGCTTCATAATTTGAGCCAAATAACTCACATGGGAATGAAACTTTTAGAGGATGATCCTAATATGAATAACTACATGGTGATACAATATTTTGGCTCATTGTATATTCCAAGTGAAGATAAAAAATTCACAAATGAGTTAGTTCATTCATGTGTGATGTGTAAGACAACTTGGCCCCTTAGACTCGGCAAGATGAACTTGGAAGGCTTATATCTCAAGATAAAACACTCATCAATATATGAAAATTATATAGCATGATCTTGGCATTAATTATATTGATTATACATGGTCTAATGGTCACACAAGGCTTTCTAAGCATATTTATAAAATGTCTAAGTGAACTGATCCATTCATGGTTCTTCATGATGTCCGAATGATAGTCTAGGTTCACAAAGCTTGTTATTTAGTTTATATTTGATTTGAATGAAGTTTTTTAGGCTTGTGTAGACCCTTTACATGACATTTATTATTTGGACACCATAAAAACTTGACACATGTATTTTTGACTCTAAAATGACCCCTAAGATATCAAATGGCAAAAGGACTAAGCTAGGCTATGATCATATGAAATGACATCAAATGAACCAAACATACCCTATCACATTATTAAAATCCCTTTTATAAGATTTTGACTATAGGGGGTTGACCCATTTTTGCCTAAGGTAAAAATGGTCAACACTAGCCTTATTCAACTCTCTAAAATCAACACATAATCTGATATCAAATTTTTTCTTTCTAACTAGTACTAAATTATTTACGCATTCAAAATAATTTATAGAAAAAATGACACCATCATAAATCATTTTATCTAGCTCTTTATTAATGGTGTCCTTTAACAAAGGGCTAATTCTTAGTACTTTTTATCTTACAAGTTTAATACCATATTTTATAGGTATATTATGTTTAATAATATTAGTATTATAACCTTTAAGATCTTTGTATGAATAGGCAAATACATCAATGAACTCTTTGAATAATTTAATAAATTTCACCTTTTCACTAACAATACATTGAATTCCTAAATAGACATATTTAAGATCCTCTTTTATACTTAAATTTATAAGAATAGTTTCACCTATAATTCCCTTGGAAGGTTCTTCCATTCTATAAATTTTGGGTTAATCATTAGGTGTAAATATAGATTCCAAAATTAATAAATCAATAGGCAATTTATTGGTAATCAATTATATATAATCTCCAAAATTTAATACATAATCATCAGGATTAAAATTATTGCCTTTAATAAATGAATCTATGTGTTCATCATAGCTAAAAACAGGGCAATTATCATACAAATCTAAAATTTTATGTCAAAATTTTTCAAAAATTTAAAATTTTATGATTGGTTCACTCTCACTTAGAGTTGGGTTTGAAACAAAAATATAAAGCTTATCAACTCTATTTTTATATTATCTAAATATGTGTGTGATATTAAAAGCTTTAAAATGTTCAAGCAAAGACCAAACTTTGTGAGTATAACAATGTAAATGAGTTTGATTAGTTTTGTAAAATTTTAAAACCTACCTAATAATTAATTCAAAATCTTTAAAGACTTATAAATGTTTGATATTAAGCTTAATAGATTTTTCCAAACCTAAACATAATTTTTCAAATTCAAAAATATTATTAGTGTTTTCAAATGATGATTTTTAAGCATAACAAAATTTCTTGCCGATAGGAGAGATTAAACAAATTCCAGCACCATTTCCTATTTGATAATAAGCTCCATTAAAATATAGTGACCTTATAATGTTTTTATCCAAAGAATTCTTCTTGATAATTTTTTGGTTCATCTAAGTTCATCAACTCATAATTTCCAATATTGTTTAAACATAGGCAATAGTAGTAGTAGATGATTGTCTAGGTGTACTAAACCAATCCTCTTTTTTATAAAAGCAATCTCATTACTTACAAGAACCCATGTAGTATCTTTTCTGATAAAATCACCTATTTATTTTGACCAAAGTCTTCCTAATAACATAGCATAATTAATAGAAATGTCTAAAATTTAGACATTATTCACAAATCAGATTCTTTCATCTTGAGAAATTTTAATGACTATATCCTGAAACTTACAAAAACTTTTAGTTTGTCTTGAATCAAATCTAGTAAGCTTCATATTAGTATTTTCATAAGAAATTACTAATTGATCTATAATAAATTTATTCATTATATTATTTGAAGCTCCTGTATCTAGGATACAATTATGAATTACCTTATTAGAAATTTTGATTTAAACATAAAAGGGATGGCATAAACAAATCATCAAACACATAATAATTAGAAAAAAAATGTTTTTTAGGTTTAGGATTAGCATCTAAAACTCTATCTCTATCTTTCCAAATTTGTCTATTTCTATCTAAAACATGTTGAATTTCATGAGTAAAATTGGCATACCAATCTACCTCAAATTCTACCAGTTCTTCTTCTTCATTTATCACTTATATGATATGTTGAATATTAAGAGGTAGATTATACCATTCATAATGAGTTAAATTAAAAACAACATCAACTTGATCATCAACAATATCAAATCTAGGTTGGATAATAAGAGGTTGTCCTCCAAGTACCATGGATAATAAAAAAATAAAGTTTTAAACAAATAATATTTCTAAAATATTTCCCTAGTGGAGTCACCAAATTTTGAGAAAAAATATATGTTTATTCATTACCATATTCTTCTTGTAAGCCTACATCATTTTTAGAATTTGGATTATTAACAACTTCATTAATTTTATCAAGTTATCTTGGAAGGCTAGCTACATGTAATAATGAAAATCTATATCTAATTGTAGATAAATAATCATTTATATTATAATATCTATCATTATATTGTTGAATCTGAGTATAATTCTTAGGCTTGTAAGGTTGATATTGAGTATTATTATAACAATTTGATCAAGGAATGTTTTGTGCAGAATGATAAGATGAATTATTTGAAGAATTATTCTGAGTTCCTTTACC
The DNA here is from genome assembly GCA_037957365.1 of Torreya grandis. Lineage (NCBI taxonomy): Eukaryota > Viridiplantae > Streptophyta > Pinopsida > Cupressales > Taxaceae > Torreya > Torreya grandis. Next base: position 5,113,077 of record JARHVA010000457.1, read on the forward strand.
TTTATCTTTAGATTAATAATTATTATTTTGAGAATAATTGTAATCTTTATTTCTAGTATTAACAATATAAGCACCTTCATTTTCTGATGGATCATCAAGAGCACACATATTTATGTTATCTTCTAGATTAACAGATATACTATCTTTCCCTTGAATAAACTTTTTAAAATTTTAAAAAACAATACATGAATCTAGATCATGATCCAATTCACACACATTTCAGTAACAAGCAATTTTTTTATTTTTAATTTCATTTAAAACAATGATTTTATTAAATTAAGAAGTTTTATCATTTAATTGTCTTTTAATAGTGATTAGTTATTTTCATAGATTTTGAATAGCTTTTTAAATTTTTACATTTTCTAAATTTAGACCTATAAAAGACCTATCTTTAAACCCAATACATTTATGTTTATTTTCATACTCAATGAAAATTTTTATAGTTCCATAATATTTCATAATATTTTTATCCTCTAAGGCCATTTTATACTTCAAAGGTAAAGCACTATAAAAGTAAAGTCTAGTTAATTTTTTAGAAGTTATAAGATCACAAGGAATCTTTTGACTCAACTTAGTAAATATAGTAAAGAAATGATACATGGTTTCACTTGGATCACTATAAAAATTTACAAGATCATTAACTAGGTCTAAATATTCCTTAACTTTTCCAAAAGATAATTCTAGCCAATCTTCAATATTCTTCCAAGTGTTGATAGCTTTGGTAGGTAAATTAACAAAAGATTGATAAGCTGTCCCTTCAAGTGTTTGAGCAAAAGCTCTTAAGAAAATTTTTCACTTGTTATACCAAGGGTAGTGTAAACTAATTTAAATGCATCTAAATGATCTTCCCAATATTCCTCAAAAGATCCAAAAAAATTTGGTATATTTAATCCTTTAAGGAAAGGTAACTTACTTGGATGATTTTCAATGTTAAGTGGATTTCTAAAAATCCATGAATTTAATACTTTTTGTTGTTCTGCTTTAGCTTCAGATCCAGCTTCATATTTAGTGAGATCATCCTCATCTCTATTGTTTTTAAGACCTTGAATTATATCTTGTATTCTTAGATGTACTTGTTCTTGCATTAGAAGTTTCAGTAATCTTTTCTACTTGAATTGGTTGATTTTATTGAAATTGATTAGATTGATTCAAGTAAAAAAATTATTAATAGGTGTAGAGGGAATAACCAAATCATCAAACACATAATAATTAGAAAGAAAATGATTTTTAGGTCTAGGATTAGCATCTAAAACTCTATCTCTATCTTTCCAAATTTGTCTATTTCTATCTAAAACATGTTGAATTTCATGAGTAAAATTGGCATACCAATCTACCTCAAATTCTACCAGTTCTTCTTCATTTATCACTTATATGATATGTTGAATATTAAGAGGTGGATTATACCATTCATAATGAGTTAAATTAAAAGCAACATCAACTTGATCATCAACAATATCAAATCTAGGTTGGATAATAAGAGGTTGTCCTCCAAGTACCATGGATAATAAAAAAATAAAGTTTTAAGCAAATAATATTTATAAAATATTTCCCTAGTGGAGTCACCAAATTTGTTGATGATGAAAAATGTTTCATCAACTAATCAACTCCTTCACCTATTGTGAAGGTTAAGTTGAAAGCATACCAGTCTAATGGTAAGGTTCTAAAGGGTTGAATACAATCCTAAAGACATAAGGGTTTTTTAAAATGTTATGGGAAATAATAAATAGGCTTTAGGATATAACATATTCCATTATAATTCATAAATATACAGTCAAACAATGAATCAATTTAGATATAAATATGTGATCAATCTTATTCGATAGAGAAGAGAATATGAACAATACAATCTCTTGAAGAAAAGAAATCTAATTTAGTAATATAATTTTGTTATAACATTAATATCTTTCTTTATTGTTATAAATTCCAAGTAAATACCAAGACAATAAACAAAGAAGAATAAATAATCAACAAAGACAATAAATAAATTAGTTTATAGGCATATCTTCAATAATCAAATAACATAAACATAACTCAACAGTCAAAGGAAAAGATGTAAACAATAACATCTATCAACTAAGCAATTGAATAACAAACTAATTAATAAAACTAAAAACAATCTAATCTAAACTAATTTATAAATAAAACTAAACTAATATAATACTTTTTAAACTTAACAATAAACTAACCTAAGAAACTTAATCTAATAAAAGAAATTAGAACTAAATAGTAAAAATTAATATAACTAATTATATTAAAACTACACTAAACGGAAAAGAAATTAGATCAATTAGAAACTAAGTTAAAATCAAATTTAAACTATATTATAAGTCAAAGTTAAATAAAATACAATAAAAAAAATGTGAGTCTCAACAAAAGAGAGTCATCTTAGTAAGATGGATCATTTTATTTGAGAAATAAACATTGTTCTTAAAAAATATCTCTAAAATATAACTTTTACAATCAATCATATCAACAATATGTCGTAAATATTGAAATTTTCATCATTATTCGAGTTGAATACTCAAATTTTGTACATAGGATTGTAGGGGCATGAAAAATAGACATAACAAAGCCTTTATTAATGTCACTTATTTATTTTGATGGCATCTCCCCTTATCTATGAGTGGTTTTGCTTGATTGATGTGAGGAATTATTGAATATCTTTTTATATTTTTGTAGAGTAAGTATACACTCAAAATATTATTTAGAATGTTAAATGGGACATGTATTTATAGATTTTTCCATTTTATTGTGACCATCAGATCATGATCCAAATGTGTGGCCAAAATTTAGTTCAATTTGGCTAGTAAATGTAATTAATATTTGAGGGTTGGATATGTATTTATTAGGCATTGGTTCTAAAATATTCATATTTCTTATATTTACGTTAATGCTTGACAACTTTCTATGTGATGTCATGATAATGTCATAATTTAGTTATTTGTTGAATATTTGAATATTGTATAATTATTAAAAAAAACTAATTTATATGGATTTTATGCTTATTAAATTGATTTGTTTTGATACGTGAATTAATCTAGATTATCTTCCATATGATTTATGTGATATAAAAATTTGAATATTTGTTTCAATTAATTACCCCATAACATCACTTAAAAAATAATAATTTATCTTAGTATTAATTAAATGATGTTGATAGTTAGTTATGGTACATTGCCCGCAATAATGGATGCCTTGATGTTTTTTAGAGTATGCACATTAGTTGTTCAAAGGAATTTGGGTGTTTTGGTAATTCGTGTGTTATTATAAAAATTTGATTATTATTTTAATATCAAAATGAAAGTGATGATAATTTACTATCTACACCCCCACTATAATCTGGAGATGTTAAGTATTGAATAATTGTAGAGATCATGCCTTTTTGGCATGCTTCTAGAGAAATTTATAACTATGAAGGCATGGAAACCATGCCTCTATGACATGCCCCTGATAATATGCCCCCTCTTTTGAGGTGAGGGGATGTAGAAAATGGTAATTACCTTAACTAAAAAGCATAATATAACTATATAATATGTGTGTGGATCATGTATCTTATATGGGTAGCATGTTTGGGTAGATATAGAAATGAGATACATAGTATGTGATCACATCAAGGCTTAAAATACATGATGTGAATGATGTAAACATTTAGATAATACTAGTATAATCTTAGCAAGAAACCAAACACACATACCAATGGTCTAAGGAGACCTCATAGAAGGGGTGTTTTCAAATGTCACACAATCAAAGGGACATGACTTAGTGAAATATCCATAAAGCATAGAAAGAAATGGTTGAATGTCCACATATAACAAACTAATACATATTCAAATGTCACAATAGTCAAACATAGGCATGGAGACCATAATCAATGGATCATCTTCAAATGTTTTAATAATTAATATAATGAGAAACAATAAAAATCAAGGAATACACTCAAGGGAGTGTAAAAGGAAAGAATGGAATCATAATCAACCAACATAAACATAGAATAATAGTCCTTGGATACATGTGTTAGAAAAATTTATTAAGTATATATCATATCAAGTACATTATGAAATACCTAAGCATGGATAAAGGCATGTATGAGTATGTAATCTCAAAACATGATAAAAAAATGTTCATATAATAATTTAACCTATATGTATCATGATCAAGGAAAATGATGCCCCCAACGTACTAATGATGTTATAAGAGGGAAGTCCCAACATCCATACATGCATATATCAGGTGACTAGGTATGTATGTATCACACACAAAATATGAATGAAAAAATTATGTATATATAATGAAAATGAAATGGTATAGACCAACATGGAACCAATCAACAAAGATGCAAAGGAGCTAACAAGATATGAAAATGTTGAAGATGTTTGTATTTTTGAATGTTCTTTTTTCTGGTATTTTTAGAATATTTGGAAGGAAAATATTATCTTATGATCTCATCCAAGGTATGGTCATAGGTATCTCCCCACTTTGAACCTGGTGTAATAAATTGGTGGTAATACTAAGGAGCATGCATAGGTTTAATATTTGGCATTGGAGGATCTATGATGCTATGTGTATGTATAATATAAATTTAGGGTCATGAGGCAACAATATAAGGAATGGGTGTTCATGGAACCCATCATTGATTTTTGTTTGGTTTATTTGGAATAGAAAATATGAACATGTTTTATCTCTATAGGTAACTAAATATATTATATATAAGTAGATAAGTACTATATGGAACCAACTATGTATCTCTAATACAATGGCCTATAAATTATTGGATACCCAAGAAATGGGATTTCTAGGTGCTTACCCTTTCATGAAGAATTAAAATTAGTAGGTTGGATAATTAACTACCTAGGTATAAACTTATTCTGTTCAAGTGCATGTTCATATAGAATTATGGAAACTATAATTAACCTATTGGCATGAATGTATTTAACACTCCCATGGATTGTAGAAGGTATTTTAATAGTGTGTGTATCCATGATAATCCCAATAACATATCAAATACTCTCATGTATGATATAAGCAAGAATGTAGTGCCCACATGTGCTCAACTAATCTATAAAGGTAAGTCAACCTCACCAATGACCTATTGTGAGGTTCCATAAAATGGTCTAAACATTTTGATTAAAGGGTCTAAATCATCATGTATATATCCCAAATGTGTACATAATTTTATGGTGCAAACATTTTCATTAGCACCATTATAAATCATAAAATTGTGTATAAGCTAGTGGTCAAGGTATGTATGAATGAATCATGAATGAAGATCTAATTCAACATCCTTAATTTCATTGTCATAAAAATTAATAGAAGCTCTCAAAATCATGGAAGGTGTATTTCATTTATAATTACCAATAATCCCATCTAATGGGTGCCCATAATGTGGTGGAGAAGGATGTGCATTATATTTCATTTTCACTTCTAGTTCTTTCTTAGAATGGTTTTGTAAAGGATTATTAAATATGTATTTTTTGGTGATCACAAGGTTGTGACCTTCATTCCTTTAGAGGATAATCAAATATACTTTTTTGGTCATCGATAAGGTCTTATATCTTATTATTCAATGTAAAACATTTATTTGTAGAATGCTTAGGGACCTTAGTGATTGTCACAATAAGCAATTGGACATATACTTTAGGTAGAGGTCAGCTTATATCGACCTTTATAAGATGAGAGAAAGATATTAGGTGACACTCCACATGATTTAGATGTAATGAAAATGAAGACTTAGGCAATCATGTAAATTATCTCATTGCTACATAAGATAAGAAAATCTAATTAGGTTGTTGTGACACTTCATTAGCCATAGTAGTTGTTTCATTTTTAGGTTCTATAGGTTTAACCTTATAACTTAGTTTGATAGTAAACTTGGTATTTGATGTAGTTAGTGTGTTTACTACATATATAATTTTTTTTAATGAGATAATCTTCATTTCATGATCACGAAAATATAGCATAAGTTGTCAAAAGATTTGAAATTTTTGGAAAAAATAGATTTATATAATGGGTTAAACAACCTTTGACTGAAATTAATTGAAGTTATTTATCTACCATTGGATTGGTAATTTTATCCAACATTATCTTGTATCTTATGACATATTCATTAATAATTTCATTGGTTCTTTATTTGATTTTTAAAATTTGGGCATAGGAAACCTTTTTGTAATGTTGATAGATAAGTATACCAAAAATTTAACTACAAGAGGTTTCAATGCTTTTACAGATTATATTGGTAAGTCATAGAACTATCTTAGAGTAGAATAAGGATCCTAAGGAATAGTTTAGTCAATAATTTATCATTGGAGGCATAATAAATGCATGCCACATAGAAAGATCAAAAATGTTGCTTATGATCATCCTTTCCATCATAAAATGCGAACTTAGATGTAAAAAAAATATTTCAAAAAGTGTGCAAAGATATTTCAAGTGCAAAATGTTATAAAAAAATTCTTGTTAATCAACAACATAAAGTGTCTTCGTAGAATTTTGTTCAATATTTTTAACCTTAACTTACAAAATTTTATAGTTTGGACAAGATCTTACACATATTTATTACCAAGGTTTGAAGTTTGAGAAGTCACCAAATGAGGTATACCCATAGTTAGAGTTGATATATGCATTAAAACTAATAATTGGGTTTAAGTATTTATGTTTCCCATGTAATAAGTAGCAATAGTAGGATTTATTTTAGGCAATAATGGTGTAAACATATATCTTGTATCCCCATTAGAAGTATGAAGTGGTGATGTGCTTAAGGGGAGGGTTATTGGTATAGAATCAGTAGAAGTACCACCTAAGGATTTACCAACACTATATTGAGGAAGACTTAGCATTAACATGAGTATCTATTTCATCTCTTGTAACATAAAAAAATGTAGCCATTAAACCCTTATTGTTATTAAGATGAGTAACTAATGTTTCTTT
>JARHVA010000457.1:5125000-5167500 GCA_037957365.1 Torreya grandis
TGTGAATATATCATGTGCCTAGGTGTGCTTATATCAAACTCAAATGAAAAATGAAACATGTGTGTTGATGTGGGTCTTGTGCACACCCCCATATTTAACAGGTAGGATCTAACATTTTAGGATATCAATGGAGGTAATATCTACTCCAAGGCATGAGTTTAAGTTATGGGTTAAACAACCAAGTGGTGGAATAGCATGTTGAGCATTCAGGTTGTTAATCAGGTTTACTTATAGTGAAATGAATCCTAGTAAAGAAATTAAAACCTAGTTTGGTTGAATGGATGAATGCTATTCAAAAGTGGGTAGATATTAATTAAAAAAACTTGAAAAAGAGGGAAAGGTAGAGAAAAAAATAATTCTCTATGATCTCAAGATATTAATTCCAAGGTTGGTTTCTTTGTGGATAAGTGTTTCCAAAACTAATGCTTTTTGTTGGTAGATATTGAACACTTACTGTTTCTATGCAAAATTCACTTTCTACATTCAAAAGATGAATAAAGAAACTAAAGAAATGGTCAAGGCTAGAAGTACCTGGATAAAGATTGCGCACCGTAATCTAGACGTTTGTGGGCACCCCTCTTTGGCTGTGGAGGAATGACACCTGCAAAGAAGAAAACTTGGACAAAAAGGCGTTAGATGGATAGATGGTGGGTTGCCAAGTGAAAGCTTGTTCCCAGAAGTATGAGAAATTCCTTAAGGGAGGTCAACCCACTATTTTGATAAAAGATAAATGACTGATAAATGACAGAATGCTAAAATAGACTGAAATGATAGCAAACTAAAAGAGAAAAGAAAGCAAAGGCTTACCTGGGAGAAGCTGTCGGCCTGGTTGCAGTCGCCTGCATCGGTGGTCTCACCGGCGTCGGTTATCGAGTCTGCCGACGTTGGTTAGTCTGCCGACGTCGGTGGGGGTAATGACTGGCGTCGGTCGGGGCAATAGTCTATAGTCGGGTCTGGACAGAGTCCTGGTCAGGGCTTGGTCTGTGGATGGTCCGGGTTTGGTCTGTGGTCTGTTTAAGGATGGTCTATGGATGGGTCTGAGTCTGATTTGAGGTAGTCAGGGGGTCTGTGTAGAGATACAGGGGAGGCAAATGGACAGAAAGGGACAGAGAGATAGAGGAAGCCAATCTGGGAGATAGGAATCCGAGTCTGGGTGACAGTCAGAACTGAGGGAAAGAAGTGCTAAATATAGTTTAGAAATGACTAGAAAGCATAAAGAAAACAAACAGAGTACAACATACCTGTGCCTGCGGGTCTCTGTTGTTGTTGTTGCTGCGTGTTGAAGACCTGTTGCTGATGAAGAATCCCTATTGTTCACTTGTAGAAGCTTGCTGTGTACCTGAGGGAGAGAGTTAGATTGATTGGTTGATTAGCGTGATTCGAAAAATGGTTGATTAGCGTTTGGGATTGATCGGTTGATTCAAAAAAATGGTTGAATTGCCTTCGGGATTGATCGGCGAACGCTGATGAAGGCCAGGGACGGTTCGAGAGACGGTTCAATAACTTTTCAGGAAACCGAATGACAACTGATAACGGATAATGGTAAGGTGACCGACATCAGCAGGATTGCCGACGTCAGCCGATAGCTGACCGACGTCGGTGACATCGGCCGGGAAAAGACCGTCGTCGACAGATGCACAATGGGGATAGAGTCTAGCTTTAGCTCTGTGCTCATTTTTACATGCTGCCAGGGTCAAGGTTGGTGGAACAAGTGATCGGCAAGGGTTAAATAGGCGAAGAAGAATAAGATGGGGAATGACCAGGGGAGTCGACACGATTTCAGTGTCTACATTTGCCCCTTTTTGTCTTGTTGGTTGTTCTGGACAAACTGCAAGACAAAAATAGGAGTGATTGCCCTAGGTGAGGGATAAGGTTGATTTTGTCTTGTTGGTTGTTCGAATGAACTACAAGACAAAAATAGGAAGTGGAATGCCCCGAGTATGGATAAGGTATTCCCCCTCAAAGTAGGAGTCGAGGGAAGGGAACCGGGAATCGGGTGCTGATTTGATAAAGAGTGGATGAAAAAGGGGTGAGGGTGAACGCTGCAAAAGTCATGATTGCGCGCATACCACTGCATGAGAGGGTTAGGTCAAAGTGTCACAGGTCAAGGGTCGAGGAGTGCCAAAATTGAAATAACCGGGCCCCAGCATTTAGTCATCTACTGATCGGGTTACTCAATCTAAGCTGAAGCTCCAAATGGTCATCGTGTTTCAGGTATCCAGGGCTCAGGAAGTGCTCCTAGAATCACAAAAAAGTCACAAGTAGTGTGGATCAACCGGCTTGCGATCCTATACTTGTGAGGGTCCAAAAAGGTCTGCGCACAATTCTGCTAACTAGTCATGAGGTAGCATATATGCAAAAACAACCAAGGCAACAATGTCCTGGAAGTGGTCGAGGGCGGAGGAGATAGGCATTATCTCCAATGGTTGGTGGTCAATGGATGGATGAATGGATGAAAGGATGCGGCCGAGCTATCCTCAGAAGACCCCATGTCAACTGAGTGCTGCCTACATAGCCCTGGTGATAGGGCCTCAGGCCGATGTAGTTCTCCCTAGAAGGGAGGAAGGGTCAAAGGGATGGAAATGGGTCGTGGTGAAGGGCAAGGTTATGGTTAAAAGAAGGAAAGAAGGTTTGTTCATCAGAGGGACGAACAAATGAGAATGGTCGAGCTAACCCTAGAAGACGGTCGTGTCATCTGAGTGCTGCGTACATAGCCCCGGTGGAAGGGCCTCAGACCAATGTAGTTCAGACGAAGGGTTCGAGTGGTAGACAGGTGGTCTAAATGGTTGATATATTGGTCTTGGTTATGATGAAATGATGAGGAAAAAAGATGTTGCAGCCTTTTCCAAATGGTGTATTCTGCAACATTGGTTGAGGGGTTTTTCATCCCTAGCAATATTCCATATTCATGATGGATGTATGCTAAAAATGAATTGAGGTTTATTTATGCTTCAGCAAGTATTGGTTTATGCTGAACATAAATTGTAGCGGGTCGATAGTTTCCATGTGTATTGGTGTCCATAGAAACTAGGGTGAATAGGCTATGGGAGAGGTCTAAAAAGAGAGTTGAGTTGAGTCGATTGACAAGTGATGAGGGTGAATGTGACCAAAGTGTAGAAGAAGTGAAAAGCATATTGCTCTTTCATTGACAAGGACCAAAAAGATAGCATAGATAGGGGTTATGAGAACCAAGAGCCCCATTCATGCATGACGTCGTTGACCATAGTTATGTTAGAGCGGTAATTGAATCACTTAGACATTAAAGTGAGCTCGAAGTCCCTTGAGTAGGTGATAGGAGGAGGAAATAGGGTAACCCGTTTTAAGAGCAGAGATAACTATGCCCCTTTTTATAGGAGACCCTGAGACAACTATAAGTCAAGTCCATGACTCTTTTTTTTTTTTTTTGGGCGCAGACTGATCAATGCAGGAAGCCTGCATGGAGATGTCATTTGCTTGGTGGTCAGGTTGTGAAGCTGATCAATGCGGGAAGCTTCTAAAATAGTGTTGTTTAATGCCAGATTAGTCATAGCCATCCTTCAAGGGAGTGGTCTAGATTTTTATATAATATAAAGGCTTTTGAATAGCTGTCCTTCGAGGGAGCAGTCTATTAATTACAGCAATGATAGTACAGCTATCCTTTGAGGGAGCAGTCTGCTTTTTGATTTGATATGGATATTGTGACATCTTGATTTGTTTTTATAGAAATGTGAGTCATGGACAAGATTATAGAAGGTCAAGGGCTCCCTTTTATTAGGACAAAGCATCCATACATCATAAAAGGGTTATAGGAATTGTTAAGAGGAATAGGGTTGAAAGGAAGTAGGATTTAAGGGGACGGGGATTGCTCAAGGGACGAGCTCAAGTTAAGTGTCAACTGGATGAGTACTCGACTAGCAGTAGAACGGTCGCAGATGCAACGCATTAAGAGGCTCAGGGTCTGATAAGTCCCTGGTGTATACTTGTGCATGATAAGGTCTGAGTCAATTAGGAGCAAACTTGCCCCATTTGGCTCTTTCTAGATTGGTCAGGTGTTGATTGATGAGTGGATGTGAACTTGGTTGATATGGTTGTTGATTGATCGAGGCTGGTTGAATATTTTGATAAAAAGAGTGGTCAATGTTTGGTTGAGATTTGGTCATTTGATAATTGGTCAATGGTTGGTCGAGGGTTGATTGGATGGTATTTGGTCTTTGGTTGGGTCGAATGTTTGGTTGAGGTCGGGTTAAATGTTTGGTTGCTAGTCTGGTTGAGGTTAAGTTGAAAGAGTGATTGATATGTGGTCGAGACTGTGTTGAAAAATTGGTCGAAGTTTGGATGAAGGTTGAATTCCCCCAGCGGCTAGGGAGAATGTTTGATGGATTAGTTAAGGTCGATTGAGGTTTAGTGGTCAGATGGACTGTGTTGATGTCGAATAAAGGGGTTAAAGGCAGCGAAGGGACCCTAGTCTGTCGTGGAGATCCCAATTTAGATGACGAGGTTGGAGAGGTATGAGTCGGTGTGGATGATTTGTCGGAGGGGTGGTCAAGAGGATCCTTGATGACAAGGGTATCCTTTTTCTGGTGGTGACGAATGACAGCTTTAAGAGCGCAACAACGCTCGGTGTCATGTCCCGGAGTGTGATGATAATGACAGAATTTAGAGTTGTCGAACCAAGATGGTTTTGATCTAAGAGTTGATGGGTGAGGTGGTGTTGAAGGTTTGTTGATAACGTGGTTGAAAAGAGAGGTGTCATTCTCCAAACATCGGCGAATGGCAACCTTGAGAGCACAACAATGTTCTGTGTCGTGTCCAGGCATGCGATGATACACACAAATGCGAGTGTCATTGAACCATGGTGGTTTTGGTCCGAGAGAGTGATATGGTCTAAGAGGTGGGAGGTCGAGGCGAGAGGACTGCAACAATTGCCGTAAGAGCAAGGCATATGAACCTGCTAATGGGTCGGGATGTTTTATTGCAGAGAGGGTTGGTGACATTGGTTTGGGAGGCGTAAGAGGCATTGGTCGATGGTTTGAAGGAGGTATAAGTCTGACAGGTTGATAGAATAATGGAGGTGACTTGCCTCTGTGAAGTATGGGAGTGGGAAGCACTCCGAGTAAAGTAGACGGATGTGGGCCCAAGATTGAAGGTAATGATGAAGATAGGGGAGGAGGCCTCCGGTGTGGTTTAGTAGCCTTCTTTGGTTTGGGTTAAGGGCCACCTTTGTGCGAGGCGAGATTATATGTGGGGCGAACACCAAGAGGTTTAGTCTCTTTGGGCATGATGGACACCTGTGCAGGTTTGGATTTAGATGTGGACGGTTCTTCTCTCGATGGAGAAGAGATTGAAGGTGTGGGCTCTTTAAGAGGAAAGAGCACCAGAGTAGTCATGGCTTCTGTGTATGGTTGGGGAGTCAAAAAGGTGTGATCATCTATAGATGATAAAAAGAATGAAGGCGAGGCAGCTGGTGTTGATGTGGTCAAAGCGTCCTCCAATATGGGAGAAGTCGATGGAGGACAAGTGGGAGAAGAAAATTCTTCGCCATGTGGAGGAGGTATAGGGGAAGAAAGGTCTTCCACCTGTGAAAAAGGTTGGTCAGGGATAAGAGAAAAGATAGTGTCGACCGTGTGTATATCATGGTCTTGAGGGTCATTGATCATGATTTGGATATTGTCTTGAGTATGCGGGTGATTAGAAAAGGGTTGCTTGAAGATGTCGAGGTTTTGGTTGGGTGGTGCATTCGGGTTATCCAAGATGAGATCCCCCTTGTCTAGCATGTCCTGGACGATGTTTTTGAAAGTTTGACAGTGATCCGTGTCATGGCCTTTGACATGGTGATAGTTGCAAAAGTGATTTTCCCTGTACCATGCAGGGATAGGTGTTGAGGGGTCGAATTGATGTGGTCAGATTGAAGGGAGATTGAGGACCCCCTACTTGACGAGTTTATCCAAGACAGAGGCATATGACTCCCCAATTGGAGTGAATTGGCGCTGTATGGATTGACGTTGAAAATGTTTATTGATGTAGTCTAATGTTGAAGATGTTGGTCGGTTGGTTATTGTTGAAGATGATGGTCTAAAGATGACATTGTTTGCCAACTCCTTGGATTGAGAGTGGGCAAAAGAAGGTCTGGAAGAAGAATGGTCATTGGTTCTTGTGTTAGTGTTACACAATTTGACCTTATCTTCTTCAATGGCGCGGAGTTCAAGCTTTCGGGCCATGGTGAAGGCCTCGTCAAAAGTGTGGAATGTTTGAACCCGCAAGGTGGACGAGATGTGACTGACACATGCTCAGGAAAAGAGCTCAATGAGCTCGGGTTGAGGCAAGGAGAAGGAGAGATGGTTAATCAAGCCTCTCCAACGGGTGACAAAATCAACTATTGATTCGTCGTCAATTTGCCTAATAGAGTAAAGGTCTGTGATCGAAACTTGTTTAGTGATATTGATTGAGAAATGGTCAACGAATAGTTGGGCGAGTTGAATGAATGAAAAGATAGAATGTCTGGCAAGAGAACTATACCAGTCAAGGGCAGGGCCAGAAAGTGACATAGGAAACATGCGTAGAAGTAACGCATCATCGTGGGCAATAAGGTAACAGGCATGTCTGAATGCCTTTAGATGTTGTTGTGGGTCTTCCTTACTCTGAAAGTGAGTAAATTTAGGAAGCTCCCAATGGTTGGGGTATGGTTGGATAGGGACAGAAGAGTGGATGGGCTCGTTGTAAATCTGGTCATATGAAGAGACATTACTTGAACCGGAGATAGAAGCTTCGAGACTGGACATTTTATCCATCAGCATCTTGATGACGTCTGCTGACGGATTGGTGGACGGAGCGCCCCCTAGGTTGTAAGGCGCTTGAAAGAGGTTAAAAGAGGCGTACGACGTAGTCAGTTGTACCAGTAAGGGCGCAACGTACGGATGACTAGTCGCAGGGGCAAAAGTAGAGGTTAAGGGTGGTTGGGTTATGAAGGTAGAAGGCATAGGCTGACTAGATACCGCCAAAGGAGGTTGTGTGATGGCATTGACAAAGGGCGAGGTAGGCACTCCTGCATATATAGGCACAAGAGTGTGTGGGGTCGAGACAATCAAGTTCTAGTATAATGTAGAACTTGGTTGAATTGCAGGTGGTTGAGGGGGTAACGAAACCCCGGTGGAGGTTGGTCTAAAAATAGACGAGGAGGCCGAACTTTGCGTATAGGCCATGGTCGGGTTAATGGTTGAGGTGAAAGGTTGAGTCGTAAAAGGTTGGGTGGCGAACGGTGTTGATGTCGTCGCCACGTCGCCCGAAAGGTCCCGCATTGGGTTTCTCGCAAGATAGTTTTGGAGGGCTGCGGTATTGAGGTCCAAGAATCTTGCAAAATCTTGGTCCCCTTCTGGGATGATAGGCGTCTGGGTTGGAGATAGTCTAGTAGGAATTCTTTCGGTCTTCGAGTAGAACTCCATTATATGATTGTTTATAGATGGGGTAGGCGAAAGTGATTGATGGCTAGCGTGGTCAAGAAGAGCCTTGGTTTGACTACATGTCAGAACCATTCAAGGCAAGAAAGAACATCCTCACAAGCTCAAACAAGCAGATAAGAACTAAAAAAAGATGAAGACACAAACAGATCCTAAAACCCTAAGAGTAAATTTTTATTATTATAGTGGCTTATGCCTTAGAATGTGCGTAGTGGAAGGTTGGTTTTGTGAGTCAGGTCCTAGAAGAAGCAGTCTATAGATGGTTTCGGGTTTTTTTATGGTGCTCAAGAAGTCTGTGTTAGGTTCGGTATGTGGCCTGGTGCTCAGGAGCAAGCTCCCCTCACTTCACGATTCCAGTGGTTAGCTGGTTTCGCTTAGCCAAAATATACCTCGCCTAGAGTTTATACTCCGCCAGAGAATGGAGTGGGCTTCCCCCTTGGTGATGAAATCCAAGTAGGGTCACCGGGACGGGTAAGGTATCCGCTGGGGGATGAAATCCTAGTCGGGCCTTGTCTCAGGTAAGTTAAAATGTTTGTTTTGTGCAGGTGGTCTGGTCGTGTAACATCAAGTGATCTAGATTAATTCAGTATGCGGATTTAAGTTACTAGATGTGGACTAATGCAAGCACAAGCAAAAATGAAAGTGCGATACATTTTAAGCCTAAGTCGAAATGTGAGATTTGTTATGAAGACAAGTTTGAAAAAGGGTTGAGAGTATGATGTTTAGACTAGTCTAGAAGTGCAAGAAAGAAAGAAATGTTCGTTTTAGTCCTGCTTATGATGTCGTTTAAGAAGAGACGAAAGGAGGCAAAAAGGAAGGAACCTAATGCACCTATATGAATGAAAGAAAG
This sequence comes from Torreya grandis, assembly GCA_037957365.1. Taxonomy (NCBI): domain Eukaryota; kingdom Viridiplantae; phylum Streptophyta; class Pinopsida; order Cupressales; family Taxaceae; genus Torreya; species Torreya grandis. Next base: position 5,133,284 of record JARHVA010000457.1, read on the forward strand.
AAAGAAAGAACCCAAGGAGGACCTAGGGTCCCACCGAGCGTGCCAGAATGTTTCTATGCAAAATTCGCTTTCTACATTCAAAAGATGAATAAAGAAACTAAAGAAATGGTCAAGGCTAGAAGTACCTGGATAAAGATTGCGCACCGTAATCTAGACGTTTGTGGGCACCCCTCTTTGGCTGTGGAGGAATGACACCTGCAAAGAAGAAAACTTGGACAAAAAGGCATTAGATGGATAGATGGTGGGTTGCCAAGCAAAAGCTTGTTCCCAGAAGTATGAGAACTTCCTTAAGGGAGGTCAACCCACTATTTTGATAAAAGATAAATGACTGATAAATGACAGAATGCTAAAATAGACTAAAATGATAGCAAACTGAAAGAGGAAAGAAAGCAAAGGCTTACCTGGGAGAAGCTGTCGGCATGGTTGCAGTCGCCGGCGTCGGTGGTCTCACCGGTGTCGGTTATCGGGTCTGCCGACGTCGGTTAGTCTGCCGACGTCGGTGGGGGTAATGACTGGCGTCGGTTGGGGCAATAGTCTATAGTCGGGTCTGGACAGAGTCTTGGTCAGGGCTTGGTCTGTGGATGGTCTGGGTTTGGTCTGTGGTCTGTTTAAGGATGGTCTGTGGACGGGTCTGAGTCTGATTTAAGGTAGTCAGGGGGTCTGTGCAGAGATACAGGGGAGGTAAATGGACAGAAAGGGACAGAGAGATAGAGGAAGCCAATCTGGGAGATAGGAATCTGGGTCTGGGTGACAGTCAGAACTGAGGGAAAGAAGTGCTAAATCTAGTTTAGAAATGACTAGAAAGCATAAAGAAAACAAACAGAGTACAACATACCTGTGCCTACGGGTCTCTGTTGTTGTTGTTGCTGCGTGTTGAAGACCTGTTGCTAATGAAGAATCCCTGTTGTTCACTTGTAGAAGCTTGTTGTGTACCTGAGGGAGAGAGTCAGATTGATTGGTTGATTAGCGTGATTCAAAAAATGGTTGATTAGCGTTCGGGATTGATCGGTTGATTCAAAAAAATGGTTGAATCACCTTCGGGATTGATCGGCGAACGCTGATGAAGGCTAGGGACGGTTCGAGAGACAGTTCGATAACCGTTCAAGAAACCAAATGACAACTGATAACGGATAATGGTAAGGTGACCGACGTCGGTAGGATTGCCGACATCGGCCGATAGGTGACCGACGTCGGTGACATCGGCTGGGAAAAGACCGTCGTCGGCAGATGCACAATGGGGATAGAGTCTAGCTTTAGCTCTGTGCTCATTTTTACATGCTGCCAGGGTCAAGGTTGGTGGAACAAGTGATCGGCAAGGGTTAAATAGGCGAAGAAGAATAAGACGGGAATGACCAGGGGAGTCGACACAATTTCGGTGTCTACACTTACATACAAACATAGTTAGGCAATCTGGGAATAAATCATATATGAAACTTAAATATCTCAACTTAATATATATCCTTTTAGAGTATCTTTTGCACACCCTTACTTACGAGATTATAGCTTGTATTATAAATGTATCTAGGGAAGCTATGGCTCACACCTAAAAAATTAAATCAAAGTGAAACACTCTTGTATACTAAAAATTGGGGCAGTCACCTTGTTTTCATACAACCAATAATATTTTCTAACTATTCAATAGTTATTTCACATCTAAAATTAGTAGATATCAATGATAACAAAATCAAATCTAAATAGCTGTTACACACTTTGAATTACTCAATCAAAAAAACCAACAAATAAACACTCAATTACATAGAAATGGAAGAAAAACACATATACAGAGTTTCATGAAAATAAAAAATGACTTCTTGTATTTATAATTTTCCCACACCTTGAAATGAGGGATTTACATATATAAATTTACTTAGGTAGGGGTCATCCAGGTTCATGCAAAACAAAAAGCTAGATCTTAGTAATTATAACCTTATTTCTAATTTAATACCAAAACTAAATGTAGAAATAGTTGATCATAATCATTTAAAAAATAGGTTTTCCTACATGATGTCATGCAACATGTGCATGCATATATATTGCTTAAGATAATTATTACATGCATACATCAAGTATGAGTAAACTATTATTACATTGACTAATCTTCAATGCAATATAACATATAAAATTAACCTTTGATAAATAAGGCTTATTTACACTCAATGATTGCATGGATACACTTGGCATAGTGGGAGGTACTGAAGTTATTGGTGGAGTTGAGTTGGGAGGTGGTGTTGAGATGGAAGATGGAGTTGAGTTGGAAGGTACAGCCTTGTCATTCTTTCTAGCCTCCAACTTTTGATAATACTTGAAATCAACATCATGATGATATTTTATGATTTCCATGTTCAAAATTAGGGGCCTATGTACCCTTCTTAATTTCTCCATTAGATATGCATGCTCAGCTTTGGTGCTTCTAAAATTAATCCTATAGATATCATCTTATGTGACCTTTTTCCTTGAAAAATTTAGATCATCCTCAATATCTCCCAATGATAGTTATTGAGGATTCTATTATAATTTAGATGAGGCTTATTGGATAATTTGATCAAAATCATCTCTACTTATTAGTTTCTTTGTAGATTCCCTATCCTGAGAAAGATTTAACTCATCCATAATCTCCAAAATAAGGTTCTCATGATTTGTATATTTTGGCATAATTGCTTTTCACTTGTTACCACTCTCATGATTCCTTCATTTGAATGACAACTAAATTGAGGGCATTGGTTGTCTCTAATGGTGTCACTAAGTTCAAATGTATATAAGCCTTATTTATTTTGTACAAAACAAGGAATTTTAATTTATTCTTATCTTATTACAAAGAATTAAACAATTTTTTTACTTCAATGATTAGAGGGACTAATTCATCCCTCATTGATGTAACAACATTTAAAATTTTATATAAAATTAAGGTTGTACTCTATACATCTATCTCAATTTGTATATAAACATGAACAATTCATTATTATTCCCAAACCTACTCCAATTATTTCTTGAGCTATCTTCTTTTTTTTTCTATCTCCAGCAAGAAAGCATCCTTATATGTTTCAAAATAAGATCTGAAATCCTCATTTTAAGGAGACTGCCACAGTCTCTTATTTTTTCTCTTTGAAAGAGAGAAAACATTTTGTCTTTCTTATAGAATTATGACCCTTCCTGCATCATCTTCAATCTTTCTCTTCTTTAATATTTGGATACTCTCTATGGATTTATCAAATATTGAGCTTATTCTAGGCAGCTCAGTTATTATGAGATTTTGCCTTTGAGAGGCTTGTGATTCTAAGTATGCTACCCATTATGGGATCACCAATTGAGTTGAGTTAGTTGGTTGAGTGTCTTGGGATGTAGTCTCAACTAAAATGTACCTAAAGATTATTTCAATGCTTATGCATGTAAGGGTTTTGGTAGTTAAGGCCAAATGATTTTGGACTAATCAACACCATTGTATTGGTGCATAGGGTAGACTATATATACCTACTTATTATTCATAGTCTTATTACATGTTAATATAAAAATAGTCTAGGTAAGACTGGAAGAAGGCATTGGCAAGCCTAATTGGGTAGATGAAAAATGTAACTATAAAGTTGCCAATGCTCCCCTAGCTTTATTAGATGATAATGTTTCAAGATTAGGGGTAGTTGAGGGAATGGTTGAGGTAACAATAGTGGAAGTGGGAACAAAAAATGTTGAAGACACAAATAAAATTTTAAGAATAATTGGGATTGAGGATCAACATGACTGGAAGAAATAACTTCCACTCTTGAAATAGCTAGGGAAGGTAAAACACCGAGATTGATAAAAATGGTATCAAATGTAGTATTCGACATAGGAAAAATAATTTACACACCTAGTAATATAGAAATAAAAGGAAATAAAAATAAATTTGGGGCCACACCCTCACCTAATTTATCTACTTCAAGTGGTGATTTTCATTTAATTTCCTAGAGGCTCAAGTCTTTTACTCTTTGTAACTCCTCCTCCTCATCCTCATAAATTGTCTCACCTCCTATAGATGGTTGTTCATGCCCTATGGGTCCTTTTATAGAATATGTTTCAATATATAGTATTACAAGGGGTTCTTAGGCTCTAGGTTTTATCTTATGGCAAAGAGTTATCTTTTTTATTAAGGGGGAAGCCACCTAAGTTAGGGAAATCGAGACTTACACACTTGTAGTCATTTCATCTAGAGTGGAAATATGAAGAGTATGGTCTTATGAATCTTAAGAGTCGATACAAATTGGATCAAACTCTCCTAAGGGAACTTATAATGTTGGGAACCTATTTCACTTTAAGTTCTTTCTTTACAGTCTTTATCACCATAGATGATGTTTGAGATGGTCATGTTCCAATAATGACTAGGAGAGCCTATTATTCTAGAAATCTATTCTAGCCCATCCACCTAAGGGTTGAAGCCTAACATGTGTATTTATAATTGAAACTAAGGACTACCCTTATATTTTTTTAAAAGTTTTTAACTCTATTTAGTCATTTGTGCCCTCTTTAAAACTTAGACATCATTCTTAGCATTCAAAAATTGAATTTCATGGTCATAAGGCTCATGTTGGTATGGAGAACCAAGATGTTGGATACATTTTTAAATTCAACCATGAGGGTCCTAGTCTCTATGTGATAGGGTGGCTAATGAACAATATTATCTAAACTTGCTAACCTATTTGAAGAGCTTGTGATTGACATAACATATTATATCAGTCATCAAATGAGAGCCATGGAAAGTGATCTTCTTCTTCTTCAAATCCTCATTAATCCTACACCATAACTGGTATGTTATCTCCTACTCAGCTAATTTTTTTGGCACATACTCAAGGAGATATAATAGGGTAAATTTATGCCCTAAAACCATGATCATGGTATCATCAAGGTAGAGCCAGTAGTCCCCCTTTGGCATCAATGTATCAATTATGATATTTGATACTCTAAGAAATGGCACCTCATGAATATTCCTCCAAACCTGAGGATATACATCCTCTACAATTTAGACTATATTTCTTGTGTAGACATATGTATGCATGAAGGACTAAGAGTCACATACTTAGTTCTTGATGCAATATGGAGCTAGGCTCCAAAGTGATCAATTTTGAACATATATCATTCCTATAATTATATCTAAGAGGTAAGACATCATGTAATAATGGCCTCCCATATGCCTCTTGTGTTTACATAATTTTTTCTTACAACCTAGTGTTAATTGTCTTTCCTAGAGCAAACATCAACTTTAAGGTCATCAATAAATCTATCAGTGAAACCCACTTCAGGTGAAGGAATTTGATGCTAGGGAAGTAATATAACTTGTTCATAAGGCCATCTTAATGTAGAATACCATAAAAAACTTAGTTATAGGTATTAGTTTATTCTCCTTAAGGATAACAGTCTCTCCAAGGATGATCCACTTGCTTAGTGTTTTATCAATTGAATTATTCTTCTTCTATGTTACCACTATATGCAAATCAAATTTAACATCTATAATAAGTAGGGATAAATAAATTTGTAAGGCATATCTTAAAATTTAGGTGATGATGATTTTGTGCTCCACATGATGTAGGAAAGCAACCCAATTACCTTGCCTACAAAGAATAGGTCATGTAGTAGGTTAATGAATGGCATTACTTTTGGCTTGGATACTACAAAATTTAATACTTATCACTTTAGGGGGAGTAAATATAAATCAAATTACCTCTGTGTTGGTGTCAAATTCTCTTCACATGTATGGGAGTCAAACTTTCCAATTATGTCCATAGAGATGAGTGGTTGGGATACTCATTATTAAACACTTTTGCATCAAAAATGATGTTTGTGTACTTGTGTCTTTGATCAAAAACTTGGATGGTGGTTGGGATGCCCTAAATGTCTTAGATGAAGATTCCATAGTTAATTTTCTAAGTTTATAGATTTATAGTTTACTCTTTTAATTATTTAGCTCTTTTATAAACACTTCACAGTTTAAACAAAAGTAGCTAGGGCTTTGAATTTTCAAGGAAGAAAGTGTTTTTGGGCTCATTTTTTATTAATGTCATGATGTTAAATTTAAATTCATTAATATAAATTTTGGTATTCAATCCAAGTTCATGTGTTATTATTATCCAACATCACTAAAATTGTCTACTCATTCAATTCAAACAGTTTCACTTTATTTTGGTGTGTATGGCACATAGAAATTATAGATATTTGGAGGAGTGTCTCATCGATGCCTTTGATAAGTATCATATTGTCTCTCTTTTATCTCTACTTTAGTTATACCACAAAGGTTTTTATTAGTGAGGAGTTGGATGTTGTGTTAAAAATAGGGTTAGCCTAAATTATTTCAAAGCCAACACATATTGTGAATAAATTTTTTGAAGACCTCTGGTGGATTTATTTTGTGAAGGCTATAAAGGTTGCCTTTGATGAAGACCATGTTTCAAATAAATAATTTCTAAAATATGACTTCTAAATAATTTTTCCAAAGACCAAATACAATTGAAGACCTTCTGAAACAAAAGTTTTGAAGAGTAAATTTTGAAATATTTATTTGATTAGTTTTATTGAATATTTTCACTAAACACTTTTGCCAAAGACCAAATTATAAAAACTAAATGCCAAACATTTTCCTAAAGAATAAATGTTGAATACTTTTTTTGAAGTGGAAAAGTTTTGAAGACCAAAATCCCAAAGAGTAAAGTCATGACAAACATAACTATTGAAGACATGCATACGTTACAAATAAAGTTTTGAAGACCTGACCTATAAATAATAGTTCTGAACAAAACATAAAAACAAAAATAATGAAGAGCCTTTTTCATGAAAGTTTAACATAGATGAAAAGGATAGAATAATACTGAAGATTAACTTCTAAACAAATATTTTAAAGAATTATTTTATTTGAAAATTGAGAATTTACCAATTATGTGTGTTCTAAGAACTTATGTATATGATTTTTTTTGAAAAGTATTAATAAGTTAGTCCATATAAGCAAAACATGTCCATTTGTGTATACTGAATAGCAAAATTAGGTGAAACATATAAAGTTCTATGAAATAAGATTTTCAAAATATGTCTAATGTTTTTAGAATATAGTGGATCCCTATTCAAAAAAGTAATAAGGGTATGTTGAGTATAATAAATGGTGATTTATGGGGAGAATAATCTTGAGTATTTGATAACTTAGAACCTTTGGTTAGAAATTTTAAATTAAACATGAACAATTCAAAGAGAGAATAATTCAATCAAAGTAATGAAAGAGACTCATAATTATAGCATACAACATACTTGACTTGCTCATACCCTGGATCTATGTGTGAATAAGTAATTTTCCTTTTACCCTTATTGTGAGTATTTTTATCAAATATTTGGGGTAGTTATAGGTTTCATTTTAGGTTCTTTGAAAACATATTTAATTCTAAGGAAGCTTAGGTATTTCTCTGAAACCATCCAAGCATCTTTAGCCCTAACAAAGATACATTTGGTTCCTCTTCTTTCCTCCTCATGTATTCTTTAAGGATGCATGATACATTAAACTTATTTAATCATGTGATACTTTCATAACCTTTATATTTTATTTAAGTTTTAATGATCACTTTTTTTGGATGCATTGGTCCTCATTTGACATTTTTTAGAATATGATTTTAAGAAAGAGAGAGACACCATAGTGAGTTACTATAATTAGGGCATAATTTTACCAAATTTTCCTTACCAACTAAATCTATATCAATGGTTATTACCTTAAACAAATATTAACATGACAAGTGTATTTGATCCAATGAAAATAAGAAAACTTTCTAAATTTGTATGGAATAATGAGAACATCCTTTATATATCTGATATAATTATTCAATGGTATTATGGCCATGATTATTTGTTTATTTCATACCTAAATTCTAAAAAAATTAAACACAAGGATGTAAAACTTGCAATCAAACCAATTTGTGTGATTTGTTTGATGTCTTATTGTCACTCTAGAGTGTACCCTTCCTAAATATGTACAAGGTACACCTTCTCTCTAGTTGATACAATTGGATATTCTCAGAGTGTGGGTGAATCTATATTGAGAATAACCTCAAAAAAGGGCTAGTTCACTTAGGATCTATCACTAGAACTAATCTAGTTTTGATTTTTTGGGATGAAAAGGAAGAAGGAAACTAAAATGGGAAATTATATCTAATGGGGTGATGCACCTGAATGATTTGATTTATCTAAAATATTTTTGAAACTAAATGAGATACACATGAATCTAAAATAAAACTTTGCATTCAATTCTAAACATTAGTGTTTCAAAAGAAGGCTTGAAAGAAGTTTGCAAAGTAAATTTTTGATCCTACCTCTTCCAATGACCTATAGAAGATGAGATTTTCATAGTAGGTCTATAAAGGACCTGAAATAAGGGTATATAGATTCCACTTGTATGCTGGTAAATAGTCAAAGTACACTCTATTCTAATTCAAAATCATATGCATAAGATCTTTTATTGATAAATGGTGTCAATTATAATTTTTTCTCTACCTTAAGAATTACAAAAAATGGCATCCAAAAGCTAATATATATGTATAAAACAAAGATAAAGCTAATGTGGTGTTGAAAGGAGATAAATATTAGTATTTTTTGGTTAAATCAAGACTAAATCCCTTTACAATAAGCAAACAAAACTTAAAATTATTTATAACTCCCTAAAATGTGCATGATCTTTAAAATTGGCGTAGGAATAAGATGGTGACCCCATTTGAAAAGTCAAATATTCTTTCATGTATGATGATATACCAAAAATTGGATGGATAACTCAAGATTAAACTGATTTGGAATATTTTAAAATCCTTGATTAACATGACCACAAAGGAGAGATGCATGAACATGTTAATTGGTCAATTGAAGAGTAAGACTAGTCAACTCCAATATAGTCTTCACTTACATGAAAAGACATTTTGAAGGATGAAAATAAAATGATCTCTCCATATAAAAAATAATACGTAGTGTGGAAACTCATTTTTAACTCTTTGACATCCAATTTAATGCCAATCTCAAACTTAACCATTTAATCAACTAGGCTTATTAGGCCAAAAAGGCTTAATGGTTAAAGTGTGCAATTGGACACCATGAAACCTGCAATAAGAAGCCATAAAACCTAAAAAGACAATAAATTATACTTGTAAAATTTTTATTCATCACCAAAAATGTGATTTTTATGAGAAAACTTTCACCATTTAGTCAACAGGGTTGACAAGGCCTATTTCGCTCCATTTTCTAGCAAACTGGGCATTTTGATTGACTTATTAGGGATACTTCTAAGATTATTTATGATCAAATGAAGATTTTAGGATGAATAAAAATTATTATTATTTGATATTCATTGATTAAATTAAATTTATATTCTTTTTATTTCATTTTACATGCTTTTTACTACCAAAAAAATAGTTCTATCGTTAGAACTAATCTGGTTTTGATTTTTTGGGATGAAAAGGGAGAAGGAAACTAAAATGGGAAATTATATCTAATGGGGTGATGCACATGAATGAATGGATTTCTCTAAAATATTTTTGAAACTAAGTAAGATACACATGAATTTGAAATAAAATTTTGCATTCAATTCTGAACATTAGTGTTTCAAAAGAAGGCTTGAAAGAAGTTTGCAAAGCAAATTTTTGATCCTAGCTCTTCTAATAACCTATAGAAGATGATATTTTCATAGTAGGTCTACAAAGGACATAAAATAAGGGTATATATATTCCACTTTTATGCTGGTACATAGTAAAAATACACTCTATTCTAATTCAAAATCATATGCAAAAGATCTTATTTTATTGATAAATGGTGTCAATTACAATTTTTTCTCTGCTTTAGGAATTACAAAAAATGGCTTCCAAAAGTCAATATATATGTCTAAAAAAAATATAAATCCAAAGTAGTGTTAAAAGGAGATAAAGATTAGTCTTGGTTTGTTAACTCAATACCAAATCCCTTTACAATATGCCAAAAAAAACTTAAAATTACTTCAAACTCCCTAAAATTTGCATGATCTTTAAAATTGGCATAGGAATAAGATGGTGGGCCCATTTGACAAGTCAAATATTATTTCATGTATGATGATATACCAAAAATTGGATGGATAGCTCAAGATTGAACTGATTTGGAAGTTTTTTAATTCCTTGATTAACATGACAACCAAGGAGAGATGCATGAACATGTCAATTGGTCAATTGAAGAGTAAGACTAGTCAACTCCAAGATATTCTTCACTTACATGAAAAGAGATTTCAAAGGATGAAAATAAAATGATCTATCCATATAAAAAATAATATGCAGTGTGGAAACTCATTTTTAACTCCTTGATATCCAATTTAATGCCAATCTCAAACTTAACCATTTGATCAACTAGGCCTATTAGGCCAAAAAGGCTTAAAGGTTAAACTATGAAATTGGACACCATGAAACTTGCAATAAGAAGCCATGAAACCTGAAAAAATAATGAATTATACTTGTAAAAAATTTATTTATCACCAAAAATGTAATTTTTATGAGAAAACTTTTGCCATTTAGTCAGCAGGGTTGACAAGGCCTATTTGGCTCCATTTTCCAGTAGACTGGCCATTTTGATTGAGTTGTTAGGGATACTTCTAAGGTTATTTATGATCAAATGAATATTTTAGGATGAATAATGAGTCTTATTATTTGATCTTAATTGATTACATTTAATTTATATTCTTTGTAAAATATTTTTGAAACTAAGTAAGATACACATATGAATATGAAAGAAAACTCTGCATTCAATCCTGAACATTAGTGTTTCAAAAGAAGGCCTGAAAGATGTTTGCAAAGAAAATGTCTGGTCCTAGCTCTTCCAATGTCCTATAGAGGATAATATTTGTATAGTAGGTCTGTAAAGGACCTAAAATAAGGGTATATAGATTCCACTTGTATGTTGGTACACAGTCAAAATACACTCTATTCTAATTCAAAATCATATGCAAAAGATCTTCTTTTATTGATAAATGGTGTCAATTACAATTTTTTATCTACCTTAGGAATTACAAAAAATGGCTTCCAAAAGCCAATATATATGTCTAAAAAAAAGCTAAATTCAAAGTGGTGTTGATAGGATATAAATATTAGTCTTGGTTGGTTAACTCAAGACCAAATCCCTATAAAATATGCAAACAAAACTTAAAATAACTTCAAAATCCCTAAAATTTGCATGATCTTTAAAATTGGCATAAGAATAAGATGGTGGGACCATTTGAAAAGTCAAATATTCTTTCATGCATGATGATATACCAAAAATTAGATGGACAACTCAATATTGAACTGATTTGGAAGTTTTTTAAATCCTTGATTAACATGACCACCAAGGAGAGATGCATGAACATGTCAATTGGTCAATTGAAGAGTAAGACTAGTCAACTCCAAAATAGTCTTCACTTACATGAAAAGAGATTTTAAATGATGAAAATAAAATTATCTCTCTATATAAAAAATAATATGCAGTGTGGAAACTCATTTTTAACTCCTTGACATCCAATTTAATGCCAATCTCAAACTTAACCATTTGATCAACTAGGCCTATTAGGCCAAAAAGGCTTAAAGGCTAAACTGTTGAATTAGACACCATGAAACCTACATTAAAAATCCATGAAACTTGAAAAAACAATGAATTATACTTGTAACAATTTTATTAATCACTAAAAATGTGATTTTGATGAGAAAAATTTCACCATTCAGTCAATAGGGTTGACAAGGCCCATTTGGCTCCATTTTCCAGTAGACTGGCCATTTTGATTGAGTTGTTAGGGATACTTCCAAGATTATTTATGATCAAATGAATATTTTAGGATGAATAATGAGTCTTATTCATGAATATTCATTGATTACATTTAATTTGTATTCTTTGTATTTCATTTTACATGGTTTTTACTACCAAAAAAAATGATTTTTGGCCTCATCTATATATATCCATGCATAAAATTGACATTTATGAAACTCTCAATAAGTATAATTTATGTTTTAAAATTTATTAGGTTGATCCACATTGATTTTATGGAAATAAAATCCACTTTTCATAGAACTAATTTTTAGGGGTTTAGGAGGGTTTTGAAGTTGAAAATTAAAACTAATGATTCATGAGGTACAAAAATCCAAATCCCAAAATATTTATATTTATTTGTATCACACTAACCCCCTTAACATTTCTAAAAATATTGGGTTTCCATGCAAAATATATGAAAACATACCATGTAGAGGAAAATTGCATGTGGGGTTTAGCTTATATTCTAGGATACCTATGCTCTTAACAATTTTTCATAATTATTATCCCATAAAATTATCTCAATTTTTCATTAATTATAATTAAATATGTATACAAGATCATTCAACCACACTCCATATGTGGTGACAGATACGAGCATTTGAATAGGAGTCTTGGAAGGGTGTTTAAAACTACAAAAAGTGAAAAACTTCACCAAAATTAAAATAACTATTCCATTGATTCAAAAATACTTAAAAATAATTATTTTACTTGTAAAATTCTATCAAAACACTCTGAAAGTACAATTTTATTGAAATATAAAAAATAAACTCCTTTTGGCCTATATATCTATTTGCTTGCAAAAGCCTATATGAGCATGGTTTACATAAAATTTGGAGTTTTTACACACTTTAAATGTATAATAATGATATAAAAACATCATACCATTATTTAAAAACTTCTACCTATTCTTATAAACCTTTGTAGTATGCTAAAATGATGTTTGTAATAATGGTGATCTCCAACAGACTTGTTGATGATTGTGACAAACAATAGAGTGATTCCACTCATCCAATGGATTTTAATTTTTTTAATATGATCCTATAAATCATTATTACCTTGTTTACAAAATTTTATGTCTTGAAACCACCTGTAGCTCCGAAAAACCTCAATTTTCCCTCAAAACTGACCCTTGTGCATGGAATATCTACAAAATTGACTAATTTTTCATGTTTTGAAGGTAATTTTATGGTGTTTAGAGGATTATGAGATCAATTTCATATTTAATAATCTCAAAATTTCCTTCAATATGTTTTATAACATCCTTTACCCCTATTTCAAGTACACTTGACCATCAAACAAGGTAATATAGGCCTCTCTTAACAAATTATGTATAATGACCTGTAAGTACAAGTCTCATTGAAGTGTATGATTTGAATTTCCTTACTGGATAATGAATATGTTCCTAAAACTAGATACTAACTTTAATTACCCCTTGAAACATACTTGGACATCAGACCCATCATGGGCCATTAAGCTTGAAACCTACTTGTATAGGACTATAGGTCTATATTAGAGATGTAGATTATAGAAATAAATATCAAAGGGAATTTTAATGGTTTAAAACATTATTAATCTCATGAAATTTATCTTTGAAAACAAACCCTACCATCAAATTCCATGTTTTCAACCTTTTCCTTAGCCCTAGTCATGTTTTTGCTCCTAAGGTTGTAGGCATGCTTCTTTGGAGATACCTGACTATGGATGACATTTAGAATTTTCACTATTCTAATCCTTTGAAAAATTTGATTAATATTTGAGACCAAATTATTATTATTTATATAATCCATTCCTTAGAACACAAAACTCTCCTCTTGATCATAGACCTTATATTAGATACTTGATTGTGAGTCTCTTTTATATGTTTGTATAGACAGTAGCTATATATGGTCACAAGGAAGGATAACTTTGTACACAACCATTTAAGGTAATTTTTATTTGAACTATAATTTCACATTGGTGGCATCCTCTTGAAGTTGTCTTTATGTCCTTAGGTCTCCAACCTCAAAAAAATACCTACTTGGTTGTAGGCAAGCAATCATAAACTGATTGTATGGTTCATTTTGGTGACTATAAGTAGAGTCTATAGGTCTTTTAATCTTCCTTAAACCCTACTTGAAAACTTCAAAGAAAAATCTTTAAACTACCATGTATTGGAGTCATTAACCTTAGCTTATTATGACTTTGTTAACCAAAATGCCATGCTTAAGTCTTAAAAAATTCTAACTTATTACCAAAATGGTCACCCTATAAGTAATAGGCCTATAGGTGCCTTATAAGGCTATAGGTGCTCATATTGTATTTAAAATGGTTGGTTTATACTTACAATATCTTAAGACACTATGCTCCTCAAATTTCATAAAAATCTCCAATAAATAGAAAACCCTTATTCACTTCTTTATCATGAGTTAGGTTTTGTCCTTTAACAACCTTTGCTACCATGGTTGTAGCTTATCCTTATGCCAAGTTGACTATAGGGTTTGTCTATTGGTAAGCCTGTATCCTAGCTTAAAATCCCTTTATGATGAAACCTTAGTGTGAATGAATGAATTTGATGCTTGATCATTAGCTTTCTTGAGCCTAGAAAAATTCCATCTTTGCCAAGACACTGTAGATTACTCCAAAAAATAAGTTTGTAGGGTTTCATAATGTGTTGTAGATGGTCAAAAGAGGCTTGTAGGTTTTTATTAAACTATATACTATATTTTGTACCTATCAACCCTATATATACTTTGCATCCAATCCCTCTGAGGAGACTACTCATCTCATTATTCATAGTCAACTAAGCATTATCCAACATAGTCCTTAAGCACTAAAAAGCTTATATCAAGACTTGACTATAGGTTTTGGCCTGAGAAAAGGCTTGTAGGAGCCTTTTCTTGATTTTTAATTCATTTAAAGCTTGAAAATAACTTATTTTTCCATGATTATTTGTATAATTTATTATCAAAATCAAGTATGTTTTAGCAATCCAATTCCACCTTTTTATAACCTCTAAGAGTTTAACTTATTACCAAAAAGGGCTCCATCTAAGGCACAAGCTTATAGGTGCTCTTTGGGGTTGTAGGTGCTCTTTACCTTCCTTATATATGCTACCTTTAATTATACCCTTAGTTTGAATGCCATTCTAGAATTGACTTTATCTTTTATCAACATGATACCTAACAACTCATTGAGACAGTCTCTTATTTTCTTAGCTTAATGACTTATTGTGATGTCTTTTGTACAGACTGCCAAGAAATAAATGTGTATCCAAAAGTTAACTTGGAAGGGAGATTAGACTTACTGGAGTTTATAAATAAAGAGGGATTAATGGATATGGAACTCCATGGAATTTAGTTTATGTGGAGTAACAAGAGAGTTGGCAATGGATGTATTTAGGGTAGGATTGATCATGTCCTTATCTCTCCTGATTGGAAAAAAGAATTCATCTGTAAGTTGGAAGCATGCCAAAAAATTAGATCAGATCATTTTCCTCTCATCTTCACTACTGCTAAAATTAATTCCAAGAAGAATTTTCCTTTTAGATTTGAGAAATGTGGATGCAACACCCACAGTTTGAAAGTAAATTGGAAGAATGGTGGAATATTGAAATTGAGGGAACGACCCTCTTTAGAGTTGCGTCTAAGCTCAAAAATGTTAAAAGGGAAGTTAAAAAATGGAATAAGAATAGCTTTGGAAACATCTTTGAGAATAAAATTGCTATAAAGGAGGAAATTCTTAAAACACAGGAAAAAATTCAGAAGGAAGGATATACTCCTGATCTCATTATTGAAGAAAATGAAAAGTTGGCTCAATATCATGATATCATCACAAAAGAAGAAATTTATTAGAGACAAAGATCTAGGTTGTTATGGTTGAGTAAAGGATATAAAAACACAAAATTTTTCCATCTATCCACTCTAAATCATAGAGATAAAAGTCACATATCACACCTAAAGAAGGGAGAATTGAAGATTATAGAGGATAAGGATATCAAGGAGGAAATGGAGTCTTTTTTCTCATCCTTAATGAAGGTTGATCCTAATATCAATTTGGATAGTCAAGCTAAAATCCTAAGAGTGATTCCTCCTCTGGTTTCAAAGGAATAGAATAAAATGTTAAGCTCAATTCCTAAGGATGATGAAATCTTCAATGTTGTTTGCTCTCTAGGAGGAGATAAAGCTCCTGGACCTGATGGTTTCCCCATGTTTTTCTTTCAAAAACTTTAGAAATTTGTTGGTAAAGAAGTAAGTGATGTTGTGAAGGAATTTTATGGGGCTAAAAAGATGCTTAAGGAAGTTAACTCCACTTTTCTGTGTTTGATTCCTAAGAAAATTGGTGTTGATTCTCCTGATCAGTTTAGACCAATCAGCGTCTGTAATTCTTTCTATAAAATTAATTCCAAAGTTCTTACTTCCAGACTTATTCAAGTGATTCCTTTGATAATTGATGATTAGCAAAATGGATTAATCCCAGGTAGACAAATTCTCAACTCTATTATCACTGCTCATGAGAATATTCACTCATTGTCATGTTCTAACAATCAGGGGTTCATTATGAAAGTTGACATTGCTAAAGCCTATGACAGGGTTGATTGGTTATTCCTTTCAAATAGTCTATTAGATTTTGGATTTGACCAAAAGGTTGTTGGTATTATTTATCATTTGATTTCTACTTCCTCTATTGTTGTTTTGGTAAATGGAAGCTCATCCCATTTCTTTTATCCATCACGGGGATTGAGACAAGGTGACCCTTTATCCCCCATCCTTTTTGTAATTATGGCTGATTGCTTGGGGAGATATATTTGGTATTTGGTCCATAAAGGTTTATTTATAGGTTTAAAATCTTCTTCCCATCCTCTAATTTGTTCTCATGGACAATTTGTTGATGACACCATCTTTATGGGTAAAGCTGAAGTCAAGGAAGCAAGAAATTTGAAGAAAGCTATTAACTTATATTCTTATGCCTCTAGTAAATTGATTAACTAGAATAAAAGTGGAGTGTTCTTTATTAACACCCCTCTCCAGAGGCAAAATAAAATTACTAAAATCCTTGGATGTTCTATAGGATCTCTCCCCTCTTCTTACTTGGGTCTTCCTCTTGGTCTAAAAGTCCCTGATGCCTTCTCGGAGGATCTTATTAATAAGTTCAGCAAGAAACTTGTGGGATGGAAAGGAAATATTGTAAGTTAGGCAGGAAAGTTAACTCTTCTCAAAGCTTGTCTTCAAAGCATACCTACTTATGCATTAAGTCTTTTTAGAATTCCTATTAAATTTGCAGAGTCTATTGAAAAAATTTAAAGAAATTTTCTATGGACTGGTACTGAGGAAAAAAGGAGAATGCCTTTAATTGCTTGGGATAATGTTTGAAAAACTTTCAGGGAAGGGGGATTGGGTATTAGGAAAATTAGTAAGTATGAATAAAGCTCTTTTAGCCAAATTGGGATGGAGAGTTTACCATGAAAACAAAGAGTGGAGTACTATATGCAAATATAAGTACCTCTTCAATGCTAAATCCCTTTCTGATTTCTTTTCTTACCCTGATGTAATTCGTCCCTCTTCCATATGGGGGGCTATTCAGGGGACCAAAAAAACTCTAAAAAAAGGATGTTCCTGGAAAGTTGGTAATGGACTTAAGGTGAAATTTTGGGATGATGTCTGGTTAAAGGATTATCCTTTAATGGAAGATTTTCAAGATAAGGATTTAGTGGATCGATGTAAGCAGAGATATGGTATACTAGTTAGTCAGTATTGGCAGAATGATTCCTGGGTGAATTTAACTGATGTTAATCAAGGCTTCAGTAACATCCAATTATCTCTCAATGTTGTCTCTCTTTATCCCTATCTTGAGGATAAGATTATTTGGCATGATGATCCTAGTAGACAATTTAAAGTCTCCACTATTTTTATTTCAAAGGAAAATGGTAATCCACCTTTGTGGTCTCGTTCCTGGATGAAGGGGCTCATACCCAAAATTAATATCTTCTTTTGGACTCTGCTTCAAAATAAAATCCTAACCCTTGACAACTTGTAAAAAAGAGGAATAAATGTGGTTAATAGGTGTATTTTATGCAAAAATGGATTTGAAGATAGAGACCATATGTTTTTGAACTGCTCTTACACCCAACAAGTTTGGACTGAGATCCTTAATTTTTGGGGTATAACATGGGTACATCAAAAAAGTGTGGATCTATCTTTTAAAAGCTGGTGCTGTCCCTCTAAGAATCATGATGTTCATTTTTTCTGGAAACTAACACTTCCTCAAAAATGGTGGGGTATATGGAAAGAAAGAAACAATAGAATATTCAGAAGTAAAGAACTTCTAGGATGGGTGCTTGGTTAGAATATTATTAGATCCATTAAGGATAATTTTAAATCATAGAGGGATCCTGATCAAACCTTTCAATTTGATAACCCCTTATGATCTGAAAGGCCTAATTTGAAAATTGATAATCCAAGATCGATTGTAAAATGGTATGTCCCTCCTACTGGATGGATCAAAGGAAACTTTGATGGAGCAGCTAAAGGGAATCTAGGAAGAGCAAGATGTGGAGGAGTATTGAGAGATCATGTGGGAAATGTAATTGATGCTATTTCTATCCCAATTGGTAAGTTGAATATTCATATTGCTGACACTACTGCAACCCTCTACACCATTAAACTAGCTATTGAGTTGGGATTTTCCAAATTATGGTTGGAAGGTGATTCTTTGAATATTATAAACATCCTAAATAATAAAAACTCAATTTCATGGTCTATTGAGGCTACGGTGATGGAAATTAAAGCTTTAATTCAAAAATTTGAAAAAGTAACCATATCCCATACATATCGAGAAGCCAATGGGTTTAATGACTAGATAGCTAATCATGCTATTCAAATGGGGCATAAGGTGAGATGGCATGATGCATTAAATAAGCACGTTGATCTCAAAGTGCTTATTAATTATGATGCCATTCATTCTAAAGAGGGAAAGATCTACCTATATTATCAATTTAATGATTCAGTGGAGTGGCCTTACGGTGGACAGATTACCTTCACTGAACAGATACATTCATGAGAATGTTATGTGGTTATCGCATGTGTCAGCATATAGGCAATTTCCATTTCATGTAAAAAAGAATTGGTTCCATTTTTTTGCCTTCAGTGTTTGGGTGTTGTTGGAATATTGCTTGCTTTGCAATATGAAGGGTGAACCATGGAAGCAAGAGCCAAAAAATTGTGAAGACTAGAAGGCTAGATAGGATGTATGGAAGATACTTCAGAAAGGGAAGGTGGTAAGTTATCTGGAGTGGTTACAAGGATCTAAACCCCACATTACTATGGAATTATTCAAAAATTGGGTTGATGATAGAGTAAATCTCCATGGTGTCACTATGAAGCTTACTAAGGACTTCATTGCTAAGGTCACAGGGCTTCCCACAGGTGGTATTAAATTCTCTAAGCAGACCGGTATTTCCAATGAGGCATACAGAAAATTTCCGAAGATGGATGTAGAGGAGAATCAATTGGAAAAGAATGGAGATTTCTTCAATTTGGAGTAGATAAAAGGAATTTGGAGAGATGTGTTATGCTGCATGTGTGAGTATTTTATCCTTGATGGTAGGAGCAAAAGAGTTCATAAATTTCATTTTGTCTTTCTTAATCATTTTAGGCACAAAGACAGAATTTCCTTCCCCTTCTATTTGCATTTTTCACTACTTCAAAGCTTGTTTGCCCATAGAAAGGAGTCTCGCCCCATTTTACATGAAGGACTGATTCTTATCATAGAGGTTTTCTATAAAAACAATGCCATAGCTTCGACTCCTTATTCTGACAAAAATAAGGATTCACAGTGTAAGAAGAATGAAAAAGTTAAGGGGAAAGAAAAAGTAAAACCAAAACCTTCCATTTTTAAAAAACAAACTGAAGAGGAATTTGAGCGAGAAAGTACAAAAAGTTCTAAGAAGGATGTTCTAGAGGAAGAGGAAGGGATGGATATTGGGGAGTCCAGTTCTAATCTGGAAGGTTATCAGGAAAATAAAGAAAAAAGTGAGAAAGAAAAAAAAGGGGATACAACTGAGGAAAATATAGAACAAAATAATTTTGATCATGAGGATAATCAGACTGTGTTGAGGGGAAGTGTAAAAGATACAAATATTTTACTTGATGATCCAGCTTTGATAAGAGAGAAGGAACATATGGTACAGGTTGCCAATCATGCTATGGAGATTAGGGAACAAGAAAAGGATGATCTTGTTCAGCATGAAGACCCTGTTAATACTAAAGCACAGAAAATGATGGAAAGGGAGGAACAAATTGAAAAGGCTGATTCCTCTCCACAGGAGAATACAAAAGATATTTTTGATGCTTGGTAGAGGGACACTAAGCTATCATTCATGAATTTGACCAAATCAAAGCTGATGCTATTCTCCAAGTTGATTCATGGATGTATAAGGAAATACTGGGGCTGAAGAAGAAAGTGGAAATAATGGAACATAACCAAGAAGCTGATCGGACCAAAATCAATAATTTGGAGATGCAAATGAGAGATATTCCAATCAAACTTAAAGATTATGAGAATAATCTTAGAAGGCTCATCAAGGAAAGTAGAACGAAGATGGAGGAGGTAACTTCAATCATATGTGCTGCTGCTGCTAACCTTGGAAAATGAGCTAATGAGGAAATAAAATCCTTAGAGGGGCCAAGTAAGAGGACCAAATAGAGTTTGAGGAAGAAAGCCATGCAAGATGTTACTACTTCAGCTATAATATCCATACAGGATACTGCTATGATTGGAAAGGAGGCTGTGAAGATGATCCTATATTTAGAAGACTAGGGTCTTTTTTTTGATATTGTTTTTGTTCTGGTCCCTTATGTTGGATGTTATAACTGGTTCTAAAATTTGGTTCTTAGTTTTGATACTTATTTTGAGTTTTTAGGTCTCTGTAAAACCTGGGCTCTTTTTTATGGTTTAGGTTTGTGGTTTTAGGTCACTGTAAAACCTGATTTTGATGCTATTCTGCAGTAGGTTTTAGGAATGATCTTCCTGATGGATGTTATTGCTTTATCTTTCTATCTCTGTTATAGGGTTTCAGGGTCCCTTCAAACCCTGCTTTTACCTTAATCTAAAACCTGGCTCTTTATTTATATAAATACCTCTTGTTATTGATTTCATCAAACATGAAATAATAAATTCAAACTTTGATCATTCCCACCATAGAATATCAAGTGCAAAATAAAATGTTAACCTTGGAAAGATGACTATGGTGTCCTTTACCAGCTATAGGTGGTCCTATGTTGGCAAATTGTGACTATACTTATATGTGATCTTAAAGGATCTTAAATATCCCTCTGAGTCTAGTGTAAAATTTTTCATTCCCTTGACATTAGACATTGATTTTATCCTTATTTTTCATGTTATTTCATTGACTTAGGCTTGGAATTGAATTCATCCCCAACTATCATTGTTAAGTCATGATTTCTGATTGTGTATGATGTTTGGATGTGACTATAAACTCTTGATTATGCTCATATGACCTCCATCCTTCTTAGTTCATGAAAAAGGATTCTTTGATATTAATGACTCTTCAAGGAGATATTTCTCTTGCTTGACTATCCATGTACCCTTCATGGCTAATATTTGACTAATTTGGACTACTATAGAGGCTTCTTTTGACTATAGTTGATGCTCTGCAAGTGATTCTCCTCCTTTTCATGATCATGGTGATCTCCATTTATTTATTTCTTGATGGTAACATGTAATGGAGATGGGCATAAGGTATAGTATGACTATTAATGGAGAAGTGATGGATGTAAACAAGATGGAGGATGAACAAGAACTTGTAAACAGTGGAAAATGGCTATGTATGGCAATGAGATGAAGTGGATGAGATGGTGGTGAAAAGGAGAATAGTGTAGCATAAAAAAACCAATGTAATAAATTATATGAAATCATATTCACCTAAAAATCATACCACAACAATTTATAGTCCATTAAATGGGTGCAAGGAGGTGAAATTGAAACATGGTTTTCTCCAAAAACCTTAAAATTTGCAAAAATTCTTTAAATAATGCTAAATAGGCCCTTTGAGCACATGGAAGCAATGGAGATAGAATTTCTTGGCCATGAAACTTGGAAATATTCTAAGAATAATGATTTAAAATCATGAAAAAATTAATAAAACCCAATAAACACCAAATTCTTAAAAACGTGAAGGTAACTTCTTCTCCCATGATCATACAATTCTTCCTTACAAGCTTGCCAATACAACAGATTGAATGGCTGAGTTTGGGACCTTTGTTTGACCTTTAATTGGATGAAGAATATATTTAGAATGAATGGATAGGTATAAAAATTCCCCAATATTCTTAACAATTTTATTTGCCTTGAAACTCTGTCTAAGTGAGGAGAAACTGAAGAAAACTAGTTGTCTTTGTAGTTGCAAGGTAAAAGAATTTAACTTGTCTTCAAATAGATAGTTCATGAGCCTAGAGAGTCCAATTGATAATCTAGTTATATCATCAATAATCCTTTTGAGTCTACCATCTTCACCCCAAATTTTATATTTTTACCCTTCTTCAATAGTCTGTACAAGTAGAAAACCTACATGTAGGTCCTTTTGTGCCAAGAAGCAAAGTGTTAATAAAAGGCTAGTTTTGGGCCTATATGGCCATGAATTTCCATGAAACTCCTCATGAAGCTTTATTATTCCCTTTATATGTTAAAATTTTCCTTGGATGTATAGATTTCATATGGATTTTATACTATCTTACAAAATGAGAGAAAAAAGAGTCTTTTTTGCCTTTAAAAGACTAGCAAAGCCTTCCATTGCTTGTTAAAGACCATTTGAGAAGCATCACGTTCCATCCATGCAAAATTAGACTTTTTGAAACCTTTTACATGTTTTAAACTTATAAATAGGTATGTGTGAGGTGGAAAAGGGCCCTTTTTGGCTATTAACCATATCAAAACACTTTTTCATGACTTGAAACTTAGGACGTAGGCTATTTTAATGTTTTAAAACATATTCAAAACTCTTTTTGAATAAAAAATCCCCATTTTTGAACCATGTTTTGATATTTTTTCCCAAAATTAGTGTTTTTAGGCCATAATTCATTGGTTTGACCAGCTACAAAGGGAGATTGGTAATATTTAGGAAAGTTTCAAATGATAGGGGTAGTAATTTGACCTTGATAGGTTAAATTACTAAGAATTATGGCAACTTTTAGGCATTGACTAGGTTTTTAGTCAAAAGAACCCAAAAAATCTGGCATGGATAGACCAGGACAAACACTAAAACTGGGAAAGACACAAACAACAATAAACATTTTCACATGTACACTTAGATTAAATGACAAAAACAATTGGAAAGGGAAAAACAACTATTGAAAGCATGTGCAGATATGCACTTAGAGAAAACAACAAAATCTAGTATATTATGTACAAACTAACCTCCACATTGTCAGTCCTCCTAGATCAAATGAAAATATATTTGATGCACCATTGAAATTTGAAACATAATTTCCTCCTTTTTATATCTCTCTTCTACAAATGGGAGCACTTATATGTTCATATGTTCTGGATGATGTAGTTAGGCCTCCATCTTCCACTCTCAAGTGCATGGATTGAAGATATGGATACAAGATCCAATCATCTTCCTCCTATATTCCTCTTTGTTGCATCAAGACTATTATCTATACCTCATTAACAGGTTGGTCAAAAAAGACACATTCTCATTCAATGATTGTATCAACAATTCAGTGGGTATACTTGGATTGATGTCTTCATTATACTCCATTTGAGGTGGTACTTTGTCAAATTCTTTAGATCCTTGATAAGAATCAAAACATGGATGTAATATGAATTGAATTTCTTATTGATGAATAGCTACAACAATACTCTTTACAAGACATTTATCAATCTCCACTTAGGGTAGAAATGGACTATCAAACTTTGCACAAAAACTCTCTAAGTCATCCCAAAATGCTTCTTCATCATGATCAACTGAAAGGACATGAAATTCATTTCCAATATTTCCATTGGAAACATGTTGATCACATATTTATACCTTTTGGATGGAGTCATATGAAATTTATTGATCTACTTCACTTGTCTCATCTTTTTCAGGAATATTCTCCATCTCAACAATGGCTCTATGAGAGTTATCTTCATGGCTGCTTTTTAAAGAAAATTTTGTTTACACTTCATCTATCTCAGATGCAATCTCTTGAGAATCCTCCTAAAATTCATCTTCTTGTTCATCATGGAAAACTAAATCATTCTTATCCTTTCCAAGTGGTGTCCCAACTATGATTTCATCCTCTTGATCACTCAAGTCATCATTCTCTATCTCTTTGGCTGCATCCTCTTCATTTGCCTTATAAAAAAGATGTTCTTAGTCCAAAAGTGGCATGGTAGATTCCAAAAAGTATTCAATAAGATGAGAAAGATATATATAAGTTATCATAGATACCTGATTTTACTCATGAGGTTGTTCTTCTTAGATTACCTTCACCTCATCTCTCTGCTGCACTTTTTCTTGAATGGATTTCCATGAAGCAAAGGATTTAATATTTTGAGGAGGAAGGGATGAAGGTTGAATGATGATTTATTTTTCCTCTTTCTTACTTGACTCCATGATTTGGTTCCAAGATAAAAAAGATAAAGGATATTTTTTGACCTTTTGATTCAGGTTCTCCTCTTTCGTTGTCTTTCACTCCAACTCTCTGATATGTTTATCAATATTTTCTTGGAATATCTTCTCTTTAAAGTGGTCAATTATTTCAATAGCAGGATATCTTATAGTAATCTCTTCCTTTATTTGATATTTCTCTTGGATTTATCTCTTAAGTTGTCTTATAGATTTTTGTGCAGGAAAAATGCTCAAAGGGTAAGTTACTTCAAACATTTTTCCATGGACAAAAAGTCTGAAATAGATAAGACTTTGCACATTTTCTGAAACAAAGGATTTCTTTCAGGATTTTTGTGTGAGAAAAATTCCTAAAGGGAAAGAGTCATTTTTATTTTTTACATGGATAAAAAGTCTAAAACAAATGACCTTTTGGATCTTGTTTGAAACACTTATCCCAAAATAAATAAGACATTGAGTTCATTCTGACTTTTTGTAGTGGAAAAAGTGTCCGATGGAAATAAGTATTCAAATTTTTTGTCTTAGCCAAAAAACTCAAAGACATATTTATTTTAGACATTATGTTCATGCTGAAAGTTTGAGAAAATATAATTAAAAGAAAAAAAAATCCAATCTTTAGCCAATTTTTACATGAACTTGACTTTTAAAGGAACATTTTGAAAATGGGAATTTGGGATAATGACTTAGACATTGATACTCTGACAAGGTCCCAATTGCTTCAGTGTAATTTTTGGCACTAACAAATCACATAGGGAGAGATACTAAGGAGTAGTGGAAAATTCTTAATTCTAAGACTTTTTTAATGAATTAATAAAAAATAGGTCTATAGTTAATTACACACAGATCCTCATAGACTTTAAATAAAGTGAAATGAATCAAATAACTTGACTAAAATAGTAAAAGCACATCCTAGTTAATGCATAAACTCTATATAAAATAAAAAACTAAATTTCTATAGAATTTGTGTTAATCCATTAAAGTATAAATAAAGTGGAATACCTTCAAGGTAACCAGATGCATTTACATAGAAAATCAATTTTGCATTATTCTGATAACATTTATTTTCAAATAGAGTTAACCCTTCTAAAACACTAGGTAGTAGTATATATAGAATGGAGTGATGGGTCTTGCCTCTAAGAGGCATGAGATCCCACTCTTTGACATCATGGCCTAAAATGGTAAAATAACATTATGTGAGAATATTTCTCATTCCAAAATAGAGAAGATAGAATGGAATTCTATGGACCACTAAGGAGCATCAAGGAGAGGTCTAATGTGGGCCATATCATAATGGTTCTAGTAGGTTTTATTAAGCTATCAATGATTATTAGATGAGTTTAAACCTCTAAAAGTTGAAAAAATACTCATGGAAGAGCATCTTTTATTTGGCTATTAGGTTCAAGGAGTGTCAAGATCACATGCCCAATATACCTCTATAACACTTTGAATGATTGAGGGACTTACCACATGGCACATTGCCAATGTCTTTGAGTGCTTAGTCATTTTTAAAAAAATGAAAAATGTGCTACTATAAAGTTTTTAGGGCCCAAATTTATGTCTTTAACATAATTTTTTGATGTCTACTTTACTCATAGTGTGACACTTGGCCAGTCCTTATTTTTTTTACTAGGATTGCACTCGACACTTTGTACTATAGACCCCCTCTTTAGAAGTGAGTGACGGAAATTCTAACACAAGGCATGATATCACTCTTTCTCTTAGTTTTTTTATATTTGATGAATGTTCCCATGGGACTTTGACCATATTTTAGTGATATGGTGATGCATGGAATGATCTTAGATCTTGGGGTGTCATGGATTCCTTGCCTTAGTCATTTAATTTGATATAAGTAATAACCAAGTTGAGGACATGTGGCATAATCTTGGTTACTTATGTACTTGAGATAAAATGACATATAATTATTGCCTCATAAGCCATGGAGAAGTGAGATGAAAAATAAACATAATCCTTTAGACATGGATACTTTTTAAATAAAAATACTTAGTTATTTCAAAAATCCTTTATGAAGAATTGGGGTGTCAACATTCATAGTGATCTTGAAGCTTAGGGTCTCATGAAATCCCTTATCCATTTGAGTTGATAAAAGTGAGTAACTAGGATGAAGAAACATAGCATAATCCAAGTTTCTTAGGTGCTTGTGTGAAAAATACCAACAACCATTACCTCATTAACCATGGAGAAGATAGATGAAGACATGCATCTCAATATTATGAACCCGGATACTTGTCAAATAAAAAAACTTAGTTATTTCAAAAATCATTTAGGAGGAATCCAATTGTTGACCCATGGAATGATCTCAGAGCTCAATGTCTATCTACAAATGATATTTATGGATTATATATCACCTTAATATTATACACTTGGTAAAATTAAACCTTGGTTATTCTTCTTAATTTTAGACCTTTCCCACTTTTATAAGTCTTGCATATGATATATCTTATGCTCCTTGGCCTATATCTTGATTTGATCAATCTTATGTTGATGACCTAAACCTTCTATCTTCCCCAAAATACTTAAAACCTTCTTATCTTCCACTTTTACAAGTTATGAACATGTACCTACTTTTATGTTCCTTAAACACTATCATCATGCATAGACACCTGCGTCGATGTGGGTGTCTTACTTGATGTAAGTGTCTAGTACCCTAAAGTCATATAATTTTAAAATGAAATGTATCTTAATATTAAGCCTAAGTTATTAAATATGAGTTAATTCTTTGAAGGGATTGATATAAATTCAAGATCAACCCTCATTTATTCTTCAGCTATGAGAAACCTATAAAATACCTAAGGCAACTTATCGAAGGAATCAATCAAGAACTTGATAAGGTAAAGATTTCCTATTTTCTCCTATTTTCATATTAATCATAAGAACAGCATATACACATGTTTGAATTACTAAAGGAGTAGACCAAGATATATATTTTCTAAGTTACAAGATAGGTCATTATTGTACTTGCTTTTCACATATTTCATGATTCACACACAAGCCAACATGTTGGGGAGAACTACATGAATTTAAGGCCCTATTAGGAGTTTTGGTTATGTAGGAAGTGCTCATTAAAAAAGAGGTTTTTGGGGTTAACTCAACACCATGTTCTCACTAACATGAAAAATTACCTATAATGATAAAAAATTAGGGTTTTTTAATTTAATCAGAATCAATAGTCCATGACCCAGATATGTATGCACCAAAGTGAATGTGAAGACAAACGCAAAAGCATATAGGTGGTCACATCCTTTTCTAGTTGGTATTATTTACATGAAACTTACATTAAGTTTAGATAGTAGTGTCAACACAATTATCCAAGGCTAATGTTAGTGTTTGTAACTCTAAAGGCACTTAATCTAGAATTTGGCAACTATTTTAGAATGTTCT
Organism: Torreya grandis; assembly: GCA_037957365.1. Classification (NCBI taxonomy): domain Eukaryota; kingdom Viridiplantae; phylum Streptophyta; class Pinopsida; order Cupressales; family Taxaceae; genus Torreya; species Torreya grandis. The sequence continues at coordinate 5,161,068 of JARHVA010000457.1, forward strand.
TCCAGTTTGTTTTCTACCTATTTCAGATCCAAAACTGTATTAGCATCATAACTAGTTAATTACATCATTTATTTTCCACTTTTATATCTCACATAATTTTACTTACTATTTTTATCCTATCTCAACTTAATGAATTCATATATATATATATATATATATATATATATATATATATATATATATATATATATATATATATATATATATATATATATATGAGATCATAACTATTAGATCATTTAATAAGTGAGATTAATTAACCCTTAGTTTAATTTGGTAGTTAATTAAGTAATAATATATTATTTATTAAAAGAAGGTGAAAACTTCATGAAATCAAAAAATAATATTATATTAGTTTAATAATTACCATTTTTATTAAAAGGCTTTCGATATGGTTGGACCTATTAGTCATAATGGTCACCTCCCGTCACATTTCATTATAAATAGGGTTTTACCCATATTGTGAATTATGCTGAGTTATTATCTCATTTGACCTTACTTGAGTGTGTTGAAAATGATTTGAGAAGTTTATATAAAGGAATTAAGAAGGTGAATTTTATATTATATTGGGTATATTTTCTTGAATATTGAATATCACTTGTGGGTATTTTACCTCTTGGAGGTTTTTCCACCTAATTATTTATGTTATGTATTATTAAGCTCTATCTCAATCTATTTGTATATGCTTTGCTTATCAATACATCCTAGATATATTATATGAATCATATACTACATCATGTAATTTATCATGGTTTTAGAGCTAGGGGAGATTTAGTTGATTGAAAAGCACGTTTTTTAAAATTCAAAAGATATTTTAGAATATTTTCAAGCCTGGTATAACCATATTATGAATTTGGAAGAATATTAATTATTTTTAATCTCTCATTGATTATTGTATACTAGTTATGTGTACCATAAAAGCTTCATCCAAGCATTCAAATCATCCTCAAACAACCAAAAAGCAGCCAAAATTCATATTTTTTAATATTTTGACTAGATTGACATCCTTGTATGGATATGTACTACTTGGAGGATTGAATGTCTAGTTTTATGATTCAAAGATTAAATTTTGAAGTTTTTTTGTGGATTTTTAGACTAATTCAAGAAAATTCCCAAGGTTTAAATTGGTTTTATTGCATGTACATGGACTAATAAATTTTTAAAACTTACCTAGGATGCCATTATTGCTCGTGTATGGTCTTTGGTGCCTAGAAAAATTTAAAATTATCTATATTTCTTATGACTCTAGTTTGAGGTTTTTAATCATTAATATTCATCATTTTAAGCCTTGAAAAACCTCTATTAGACTCTTAGAGAAAATTTGATTAGTCTTTTATTTTTTTCAACCTCTCATGTGGTGTACTTGTATGGCTTGGGTAATTGAAAATACTAATTTCTACATTAAAAAATCATTTTTGAAGGTTTATTCTATTTTATCTCAGGTATTTGGAGGGGTTGGTAAAATTTCAAGCTTTTTAATTGTCAAAACAAACTTTTATGCATTCCCCTTCTATGCCATTTCTCTTCCTATAAGCTTTTCAAAGGTATGTAATAGTTTTTATAATAACATTTATCAAATAAACTTTTTAATAAATATTATTTTTTCATTGGTTGCACTAATTTTTCACTTTTTACCCAAACAAGTAAAAAAAATATGATTTATCACTTATATATATATATATATATATATATATATATATATATATATATATATATATATATATAATTGGAAATTTTATCATTAATGTCAAAGGTCTAGCATTATTGGTGATAAAGGCCCCATTGCATTTAATGATGTTTGTAATAGTTATATCTTGGCTAATGTGTGTTAATATTTATTTAATATTAACAAATATATTTTTTGTTGCATATGAGATAAAAGAAGGGTTCATGGAGGAGTCAACGAGTCACCGGGTAAAGACAAAAGAAGAATGGGATGCATTTTCCCATGAAGAGTCATCTTGGGGAATTCCAAGAATCACCAAGTGAAGACAAAAGAGGAAGGGCAAAATTTATCATGAAGGGACACTTTGATGAATATGAAAAGTCACCAAGGTAAAGTCAAAAGAGGGAAGGACGCTTTTGCTTATGAAGGGTCACCACATGAGTTTTCAAATGCAAGGATACGAAGGGTCATACAATTTTTATGCCATTTTCCATGAGGGTTGAAGGGTCACAAAGGGTGAAGGAAAAAGGTCCTTTGGAAAGCTATAAATAAAGGCTTGAGAAGCCATTTGTAATGTGTGAGATAGAGTTTGATTTGAGATAGTAATATCTAGCTTAGAAGAGCATTTATGAGAGATGAATATGATTTATATTTGTTATATCTAACTTAGAAGAGAAAATGTGAGAGAGAGGAAAGAGATATTGTAATGAACTATCATTTGTTGAGATAGCAACATTGAGAGATAGTTGTGTGGTATACACAAAGGGGTTGGTGCTCCTGTGGGTTGGTGCTCATGAATTATTGCTGTGTTAGTGCTCAGCAAAGGGGTTGGTACTCTTGTGGGTTAGTGCTCATGAATTGTTGTTGTGTTGGTGCTCGGTAAAGGGGTTGGTGGTCTTGCAAGTTGGTGCTTATTAATATTGTTGTTTGAGTTAGTGCTCATTCATATGCTTTAGATTGTTCTATATGGTTTTTCCCACATTAGGTTTCGACATTAAATATGGTGTCTCTCTCTATCTTGTGTGGTCTTTATTATTTCAATTTTATTTCATATCTTGAATGTATGTTAAAGTGGAATTTGATTAAGGAAAAGTTTTAGAAGATATATGATATACTAATTCACCCACCCCCCTCTCAGTATATCCCATGCTTAACAATTGGTATCAGAACATGTTCCTTTTGAAAAAAAATTACATCTTGAATGTAGATCATGATAGCACAAGATGGCCATACATGAAGATGCCTCTGGAAGCAAAAGGATAGATGATCAAGAAGAAGAAGAAGAGGATGAAGCTGAAGTTAATCTAAAATGAGAACTAATTTGTCCCTTGGAAGAATTAAAGGCTGTTGAAAAGAACAATTGAAGATTAAAGTGCCAGATCAAGAAAAAAGGAAACGAGTCAAAGGAAATAATTGAAGATATACAACCACACTTTGAAGAAGCCAAGAAGAATGAAGAAGGTCTAACAACATAATTGAAAAAATTAAGAAAAGAATGTGAAAGGTATGTTATTGAAATTGCTTCTTTAAAAGCAAATCTAGATAAAAGAAATAAAGCAATCAATGATAGGGCAGCCAATGATTCAAAATTTAAGAATAACACTAATATGCTGAATAAGATATTAGAAAGTGAAAAATAAATATTAGATAAGATAGGTATCAGATTTGAAAATAAAAAGAGCTATGTTGAAGCCCTTACAAAAGAGGAAACAAAGAGGGAAGAAGTGAAGAATATAGAGGACATCTCAAACAAAGAAGGCTAGAGGGAACAAAGCTACAAAAGGCAATCAAGTTAGAGATACACAAATAGGTCTTATTTTTATGGTTATTGTTTTTATTGTAATGGATATGATCACAAGAAATTAGAATGTAGAAAAAGAGCGAATAGTCTTAGAAATAAGGAAAATGAAAGTCATGTAGAGTCAAGCAGAATCTACAACTCTTTTGCTCCTTTATCAAGCTTAGATGAAGAGGCCATCATTTGTTACAAGTGTAAAAACTTTGGACACATAGCTCGGTACTATAGAAGCATGTTTGAGTCAGTCAAGAAGGACCAAAGTTTTAAGGATCAATTCATCAAGAAGAAGGTTTAGACATGGCAAAAGAAACAACCTAAATATTCCATGTTGGTTCAGACAGCTTTACATGCAAGAAATGAAGAAAATACATGGTTCATTGATAGTGGATGTTTGAGGCACATGATAGGAGATAAGAGCAAGTTCATAACCTTGAATAAGATCAATGGTGACACAGTGAAATTTGGAGACAATACTATTGCCAGAATTGCTAGAAAAGTTACACTAAGTTAGGATAATGGTAGAACTAAAACAAAAAATGTTTTATGTGTAGAAGGTCTTAAGCATAATATTTTGAGTGTAAGTCAAATGTGTGATCAAGGGCACACACTAAATTTTTATGCATAAGGTTGTGAAATTAAAAGAAAAGATTCAGATGTATTGGTTATAGATGCTCAGAGAACATGAAATAACTTGTATATGCTATCAGACATCAAAGGTCAAAGATGTTATTTGGGTTGGATTGAAGAAAGATGGATATGGTACAGGAGAATGGGTCACATAAATATTGATAATCTTGTCAAACTCAGCAAAAATCAAGCAATCAAAAATATTCCAAAGATTACAAAGCCATCTGACATGTTTTGTGGACCTTGTTATGATGGGAAGCAGGCTAGAAGGCGATTCAAAACAAAAGAGTACTCGACCACTCAAATACTAGAGCTTGTTCAAAATGACCTATGTGGACCTATGAGGACTCAAAGGACTCAAGGTGATAAATATTTCATGTTGCTTATTGTTGATTTTTCACATATGACTTGGGTAATGTTTTTAAAGAAAAAATTAGAAGTTTTTAGACATTTCAAAGCATTCAAAGCATTAGTTGAAAATGAAACTAGTTTGAAGATTAAGTGTTTAAGATCAGATTGAGGAGGTGAATTCATGTCAGACCAATTTATTGAGTTTTGTGAATATCATGGAATAAAGAGACATTATTCAATAGCTAGAACTCCATAGAAAAATGGAGTAGTTGAATGGAAAAATAGAATAGTTTAGGAGATGGTGAGGACAATGTTAAATGAATCCAAGATAGAAAATAAATATTGGAGAGAGGTAGTTGGTATAGCAGTGCATATTCATAATAGAGCATTACTAAGAGTCAATAGTGACAAGACTCCTTATGAGCTATGGAAATACAAACTAACAATAGTTGAGTATTTTAGAGTTTTTTTTAGCAAATGCTTCATAAAATGAATTGATGAAAAAATGTGTAAGTTTGGATCTAGAGCAGATGAAGGTATATTCTTCGTTATTCTTGCAAAAGTAAAGCTTATAAATGTTATAAAAAAATAACCAAGAAAATTGTTGAGAGTGCAAGTGTTAGGATAGAAGAATATGGAACACAAAGAATCAGTGATCCAATAGACATTCCTGAAATCATTGAAGAGGAATGCTTTGAAGAATCAGATGAAGATGAGAAGGAGAAAAAGGGCACCAGAACTCCATCCAAATACGTTCAAAGAAATCATAATGAAGGTGATGTGATCAGGGACACAAATGAAGGAATTAACACTAAAATAATAATGGTAAGTGAATTTGAACAAGTTAATTTCTCTTCGTTATCTAAAATTCAACCTAGAACTTTTTTCAGAAGCTAGACATGATGAGCATTGGGTTAAGGCTATGGATGAAGAATTAAATAAAATAGAAAAGAGTGATACTTGGGAATTAGTGCCTAGACCAAAAGATCACAATGTGATAGGAACAAAATGGGTTTATAAAAATAAGTTGAATGAAAATGGAGAAGTGGCCAGAAATAAAGCAAGATTAGTATGTAAAGGATATGCTCAAATTGAGGGAATATATTTTGAAGAAACTTTTGCACCAGTGGCAAGGTTAGAGGATATTAGAATATTTCTTGCATATGTAGTTTAAAAAAAAATTAAAGTGTTTTAGATGGATGTCAAATCTACCTTTCTAAAGGGAATCTTGAAGAAGAGGTTTATATTGAGCAGTTTGAGGGATTTATTCTCTCAAATATTAGTAACCATATATGTAGATTAAAGAAAGCATTGTATGGATTGAAACAAGCTCCCAAATCTTGGTATGAAAGACTTGATAAGTACCTACAAGATCAAGGATTCAAGAGACGATTTGTTGATAGTAATATTTACATCAAAACAGAAAGTGAGCATCAATTGATTGTTGTGGTATATGTTGATGATATCATTTTTGGAGGAAATATTGAAAAGATGACAAAAGAATTTTTTGATAGAATGCAAAAAGAATTTGAGATGTCTATGCTTGGAGAATTATTATTTTTCTTATGATTTAAAATATTTCAATAAAATAAAGGAATTTTCATATGTCAAAGTAAATATGCCAAGAAAATGTTGAAGAAATTTGGTTTTGAGGATTGTGCACTAGTTGGCACACCTATGTGTGTAGGAAATAAGGTGAGCAAGGATGAAGATTCATCTATTACAAATCAATATTTTTATAGATCTATGATTGGTAGTCTTTTATATTTGATAGAATCAAGGCCAGACATCATGCATGTAGTAGGCATGGTTGCAAGATATTAGTCATCTCCAAAAGATAGTCATGTTCAGTTGGTGAAGAGAATATTTAGATATATCAAAGGGACATTGGACTATGGATTATGGTATCCCATAGGTAGAGATTTTACTTTGGTTACTTATATGGATTTATATTGGGTAGGGTGCTTAGTTGATAGAAAGAGTACAAGTGG